>PVKZ01003742.1:0-116309 GCA_004027375.1 Macroglossus sobrinus | reverse complement strand
CCAGCTTGTCCATGCCACGGACGGGACGCCCAGTTAGAGTCACTTCTGTGAAGGTCGGTTTGGCTTTTTCTGTTACACAATTTACCCTTTGGCTGGATGTCGCCGCTGCTATGAGCGAGCGTGTCCTACAGGGAAAAACCACACTTCTGTGACTAATCACCGCATCGCTTAACACCAGCTAAACACGAGAAGCACTATAAACCAACAGCGATGTGGGACTGGTGAACCAGTGAAGACACCGCCCCGGGCAAGCTGCGGCTTTACCAAGGACAAGGCGCTATCTAGATGTAAATAGGAAATAATGCCCCGAAGGTATTAAGGTAAAAAAAAAAAAAAGAACCGAGTCCAGAACGTGAACGATAACGGAGTTAAGATAAAGCACAGAGGGCGCACAGAGGGCGGTGTGCGCCCCGGTGAGCTCGCAGATAAACAGACTATTTCTGGAAGGGTCACAGGAAACCGGCACCTACGCGCACAGGAGGAAGGCTGTCCTCGGGGTGGTGGCGGATGCAGGGGGGAGGGAGACAGTGCCCTCTCCCCCGGGGATGTCTGTCACCACGCGCAGACATGAGGTGAATTCCCTCGTGTCACTGGGGGTCACCGGGGGGAGAGGGGGGAGACCCTTAGGTCCCATCCCCCAGACTCACAGGGAGGGGGGCGGAGGGGCAGGGAGGGGAAGGGGCCCGCTGGGAGAGCTGGCCGGGCCGCGGCGGGGAGGTGGGGGGAGGCGGGCTTGGCGGCTTGTACAGCCGAGGACAGGAGCCCGAGGACCCCAGCTTTTCCCCTGCAGGGGCTGCTGGGTAAGAGGGATCCACCCCGTCCGTGACCTCAGGCCATCCGAGTGTTGCTAAGTGGCTGACCCTCAGCTGTTCCCAAACAGTGCTGTCTCTGCACACCTCGCACACACGCACACAAACACTCCCACCCCAGCCAAACGTCCATGAGCCAGCGGCTCTGATTATGCAACCCTTGGGAACAGTGGCTCCCAGAAATGTCACACCCCACCCCCGGGCTCCGGCTCCGGCCTGGCCTGTGTCCCCCATGGGGACACTGTCAACACTGGTCTCCACAGGCAGCTGCACACCCCGCCCACTCTGGGACAGGGCGCGAGGCTGGGGACAGGAAGGGGGGGCCGGGTTTCTGAATGGGGGCTCTGTCAGGCCGAACCGGTCCCCCCTGTGTCCCACCCGAGATGTGAAGGGACAGAGGGGAGTACAGGGAAGTCGCTGGGGGTCCAGGAAGCTCCAGGGTCTCCCTCTCCCTCAGGGGCCTGTCTGTCCCCCACTTCCAGTGCCCTGGAGCTGCCCGAGGCCACGCGGTCCCCAGGACACTGCCCCCTCTCCCTGACAGACAGTGCCCTGTCTGGAGAGCCACCTGGGACCTGTAAGGCTCTGTCTCCTTTTCCCCATCAACGGGTCACAAAGAGGAACAGGAGGGACGACAGCCCCCCACACTCTCCTGAGACACGCCGCCCGGCTGGCCTCCCCACCGGGGCCCCCGGGCCGCCCGTCCGGCCCGACGGGCACCGGGCAGGACAGCGGGCACCGGGCAGGGCAGCGGGCACCGGGCAGGGCAGCGGGCACCGGGGGGGGCGGCGGGCACCGGGCGGGGTGGCGGGCACCGGGCAGGGCAGCGGGCACCGGGGGGGGGGCGGCGGGCACCGGGCGGGGCGGCGGGCACCGGGCGGGGTGGCGGGCACCGGGCGGGGCGGGCGGGGCGGCAAGCACCAACCTCGGCGGGGCCCTCGGCGTCGGTCAGCCCTCCTTCCCTCCAGGGGCTCCCCTGCACGATGGCGTCCACCACCTTCGAGTTCTGGAGCCCGGCCCCCAGCAGCGCGAGGGCCTTGCCCACGGCCACCACCATCCTGAGCAGGGCTTCCAGCCGGGCGCCGTGCTGCGCAGCGTCCTGCCGCACGGCCGTCACCAGCTCCAGCACCTCGGGCCACCCGGCCTGCGTGGCGCCCGGCCTGGGGCCGGGGCCCCGGGACGCCTCCAGGCGGTGCAGGCCCTGCTCGAGGTCGCCCATGCCTCGGCTCACGCACCCCAGCTTCTCCGTGACGTCTTCCTGGAAACGCAGGAGTTGGTCGACCTTCTCGCTCAGCACGTTCAGCTTCCTGTCCATGGTGGCGAGGCAGGCCTTGCCCGACGCCGACAGTCCCCGGGCCCCCGCACCGTCCTTGGCGGCTCCCGCCATCCTGGCGCGGGCTGGGTGACAAGGGCGAGGGGGCAGACGAGCCGCCGAGGCCTGGTTCTCACTCGGGCCGTGGCGTCCGCAAGCTCATGGCTCCTGGCGGCTCCCAGCCGCGCCCCCAGGGCCACCCGCAGGGACGGACGGACGGCCGCTCGGGGAGCCCAGGGGACCAGCAGGCCCTCTTTGAGCCTGTGCCTTTGCTTATCAGTCCCACCCCGCCGTGCGCCATGAGTGACAGGCTGGGGCTGGCCCAGGCCCTTCTCCTTGGGGCCCCTGTGACATCACGGCAGCACTGGACATTCCTCTCTGAGAGGGTGCTGATGGGCAAACATTTTAAGAATTCACCCAGGGCACACGGGGGTTGGCGCAGCTGAAACTAAAGGGTAGAAAAAAGGGGTCTTGTACGGGAACTGCCTGCAGGCCGGACCCCACAAACGGCCTCAGGAGCCCCTGGGCAGGGAGGGACCTCGGGAGACAGACACAAAGCACCGAGGAGCCGCTGGAGCCCCAGCCACCACTCACACAGCTAATTCACACTCAAAGGCGAGACCGTGCTGACCCGGGCCACCGTGACCAACGTGACGCCTTTGCGAATCAAAAACACACGTGAGGGGCTCCCACTTTGCGGCTGGCCCGACGACCGTGGGTGCAGGCGGCCGCAGGGGGAGCCTGCAGGCCCCTCCCCACCGCGGGTCCTCAGTCACTCGTCACTCGCACCTAAAAATAGGAGTGAGGAACAATGGCCCGGGCCACTCGCCAAGTGCCACCCCGCAGGTCATGTTCCTCGCTAAACCCTCTGGGGCGCATTGGCCAGGGGCCCCCGGCCCGCTCAGTGGTGACCGCGCAGGTACTGGGCTCCCAACCGCTGAAGCGAAGCAGACACGGGCCTGCGGGGGGAGCAGGGGGCCCGCGGTCCCACACGATGTCACCTCAAAACCCTCGGTTCGCACAGCACTGCCACGGAGGTGACATTAAATAAAACAGACACGGTGAGACGCTCGAGCGGGCGCTGAGGGGGGCATGAGGGCGTGCCACAGGGTCCCGGGCTGCCCGGGCACTGCTGACGGCCACCGTTCTCTCCCGGGCCTACTCCCAGAAGGCCGGAGCGGGAATCTGCCCAAGGCCGCCGGGCACACGGCCTCCCGAGGGGACACAGGCTGCAGTCGATGCTGGCCTCAGGGAGGGGGACGCCGTGTCGTGTCCCTCGGAACAGCAGCAATTATGAGAATAAACGTGGGTCTGACAACCTGACATCCAAAAGCGCCTTCGAGATGCTTTTGCTGTTCTAAGGTCCAGGCGACCCCCGAGCGCAGCGAGCCCGCCACGCAGTGCAGCCGGGCCGCAGCCCCTCGCTGCCACCCGTCTGTGGGGCAGCGGCCCGGGGCGGCCCACGCGGGAATCCAGACCCACTTCCGGGGCGCACGCCCCTGGGTGTCACTGGAGGAATGGCCCAGAGCCGCTCACGCGAGGGGTGTCGCTATAGTCGCTGTCAGTTGCTGTCACTCGCTGTGGTCTGAAACACACACACAAACTCATCTGGAGAACGCTGTGGGTGTTCCAGCCCCTCGGGGGTTCGCGGGCGCCGCGGCTGGACCCCACCTGCGTGCCACCAGCATCCGCTGTTGTCCCCACACCCCCCTGTGGGACGGGGTTCCCTGGATCTAACTCTGGGAAGCGGCTGCCCAGACAAACCCCAGACAGCCCAACACTCAACCCAGCGTCCGTCCTACAGATGTCGTGACGTCCCCGCCAGTCTAAAGAGACAGACCCGGTCCCCGCGAGGGGGACCAGTGCGCACCCCAGGCCGGACGGCTGCTCGGCAGATCCCGGGGGGACCGGCCCCCAGGCGAGCCCTGGATCGCGAAGCCCGGCGAGGATTTGAGAAGGTGCACGTGCGCCCGAAGGGAACAAACGGACGTCCCCAACGCGTGGCCCGCACCAAAAGCCAGTCATTTAGAGTACAAAGGGTTTCCCCAGGTCTCCCTGACATGACGCGTGACGGCACGGCAGCTGGCTCACCAGGCCCGTGACTTCCATGCCACCCGCTGCTCCAGAACCACCTCCGAGTTCCCTGAGGCCGGAACAGTGGCCCTCGGGCTTGTCCCGCTGCCCAGGGACACCGGCATGCCCGGTGCACGAGGGGGGGTGTGAAGGAATGAATGAAGGAGGCTGCGGCAGAGGTGGGTGGCTGGACGGCCATCGGGAGCCCCGCGGAAGGGGACGGCGGCTGGGTCCTCCCGGAAGGGTCACATGGGTGCAGGGCAGGAAACCGGGATGGCTCCCAGAAGCGAGCTGGGGCCTCCCCTGGGGGGAAGCTCCGAATGAGCCAGCAAGAAGCTCTGAGGTTTCTCTGGCGGCGAGGGGCGACCAGGACCTGCTTTCATCCCCTCCACCCACAGGAGAAATGAGTTCAGGAGCTGGGGGCCAACGTGGCTTCTTCCCAACTGTCCCCAATGCGCCGGGCGCAGCGAGAGCCACGGGCGAAGAGAAGAACGAGATCACGCGGCAAAGGACGGAAACCAGAAAAGCACATGGGACCTCTCGTGCCACGAGAGGAGGATGCCGGGAGACAGGCTGGATGACAGCTTCAGAAGAGAAGGACGCTGAGGGCCTCGCACCGCCGTCAGAGGCCAGGACGGAGCGTCTCGAGATCTGCAAAGGTGTAAGACCTTGTGCGCGCCCTTCCCACGAAGCCGTTCGGAGGATACACTCGAGACGAAACAAATAAAAATCTTAGCTCCGGGTTCGGCTCAGGCCCCAAATGTGACACAGGAGGACGCAGAGTCCCCAGAAGGGAGGGCCCCGGGGGGCGGGGCACAGCACACAGTATCGTGTCATTAAGATGTAATTAAATGTCAGGAGCCAGCGGCCTGGCGTCGGGCCGTCTGCCCTGGGCCCCGCACGCCCTGGGCCGTCCCGGGGAGAAACGGCGCGACACTTCCCGGGGTTGTCGGGAGGGTGGTGAGGTTTCTAGGGCACCGAGAGGAGCGCCTGGCATGCATGCAGCACATGCTCAGATGTAGCCACCCGTATGACGCTGGTGCGCAGGGCCAAGGGGGACAAAAGCAATCAGAGACGCCAAGAGAATCACAGTTCTTCCGAGCGAGAATGAGACCGCAGAATATAACTGATGTCACTGAACCGCGTTCACGCGACGGTGGCCACACTGCGATGCCACGACGCGGACCCACTTCACCAAGTTACCACCGTGGTGCTAGTGCTGTGAGGGCGGGGAGGGCAGGCGGGGGTGGGGAGCGAGCTGAATCCGCCTTTCCAACAGGAAGTCCACGGACAACGTTCAGACTGATGAGGAAACCGGGGACAGACCCTGAGAGAAGCAGCGGAGACGCTCCGGTGTGACCGCCTGCGGGGGTCAGGAGCAGGGTCTGCAGGGGTCAAGGGCACGGCACGGACCAGGCCGCGAAGGCTCTTGTTCCCACGAAATCAGATGTGGGGACGAGCTTCTGAGAGGGGGAGGCCGGGCGTGCTGGGGACAGCTACTTCCCCACCTGCACGCAGTGCGTGTGGCCGGCGCACACCGGGCGCGTCCCCAGCCTCCCTGAAGCCCGCGCCCCTCCCGGGCAGAGGGCTGGCGGGGCGGGGTGTCCCCGTGAGCACTGGCACGTGGTGAGGACACGCCAGCAGGGGTTAGCACGCCCCGGCCCGCCCCCGACGGCCGGCCAGCGGGATGGCCTGCGCCCGGCCCCCTCAGTGTGGCCGGGGCAGGGGCCGGGGACAGCGGGGGCATCTCCCCAGTCCTCAGCCCAGCTGCAGGCCCCACAAGCTGGCGTGCGCACAGAAGGTGCAAGCGCGTCCTCCCTGAAGCTGGGCTCCCTCAGGAAACCAGGGGTGACACAGATGCACAGGACGCTCCGCAGGGTTCCCAACCTGGCCCCCCGGGCCTGTGCCCACAGCACCCCGTGTGCGCGGGAAGGCCGACCGTCCCCCAGGAGGGACCTGCCACCCACAGCTCCCGCTGACGGAGCTTCCGGTCCCAGAGGGCCCAGGCCTGGGGGACAGTCGTCACCGAGGCACCCGCAGCCCCACCATCCTCCCGAGTGCTGCTCAGCTCCAACAAGGCAACCGCCAGCAGCTGTCCTTACCACGTCTCTCCCGGCACAACCCGACAGCCGCCGCTGGCCCCGGGCACCCGGGCCGCGTGGCGCCCTCATCCCGCAGCCATGCCCGCCCTGCCTGCCCCGCCTGCAGACGCCGGAGCGGCCGGAGCGCCGGGAGGAGGGGGCTGGCGGCCTCTGTGGTTTCTCCAGGGCTCAGCAAGCGCGATAAGCCCGGCATTTCCGCTTATCTCCCCCCTGCCCAGGCCCCAGAGGCTCCCGGAGCCTCCGGTTATCTGCTCCCTGGGGGCTGTGTCTGCTCCCCGGGGGCCTGCTTCCTGCATCACTCAGCAGGGCGCCAGCTGGGAAGCAGGCACCCAGTGGTCCAGGGAGGGGGGAGGCCGGGGAGGTGGGGGCGTCCGAGGGCAGGGCTGACCCGAGTTCCAAACGCGCTGGCCAGGCACTGGGGGCCCCTGCCCGAGGCGGCCGCCTCCCCAGTGGCACAGTGGCCGGGGCTTCTGTGTCCTCACTGGGGCTGGCGAGTGCCTCTGCAAGCCAACCAGTCAGGGAGCCACGAAGACATTCAGTGCCCCAAAGATGGGGACAGGTGCCGTTAGGGACAGGCGGTGCGGTGACCCCCGGCTTCTGCTGAGGGAGATGCCAGCTCCCACTCCACGCTTGTCCTCAGCGGGGCTCCCTGGCCAGACCTCCCCCGGGGGGCCCCGAAGAGGCTAAGGCCTCCGTACACACCAACACGCATACGCACGCACACACACACCATCACACGCCTGGCCGTGGGACTCGGAGAGGGGGCTGCGGGCTGATGTGGGGAGACCCCGTGGGAAGCACTCCAGCTGCCACATCTCATTTGAACCCCTCGACTGTGCCGACTCGGGAGCTCGGAACGCATCCGTGCCGTGGGGAGCCCGGACGTCTGGGGGAGCAAGCGTCGAACCCACGGGAACAGCGGAGAAAGTGACCGTCACCCGCTGCTGGGCACCAAGGGTGTGGGGGGGCGGGGCAGAGTCGAATGGCTCACCGGCCTTCCCGCCCTCCTGCGTCTGATGAATTCCGCCCCCACCACTCCAGTTCTGTGCCCCGAGTGAACCCCTGCCCTCTGAGGGCGCCTGGTCCCGGGGCATTTTGGTGTCAGATCTGAACAGACAGCAGGGTGGGACCGAGGCCTGTGGGAGAGGGTCTGGCTGAGCTGGGTGGCAAAGGGCCGAGAGCAGGGAAGGAGAGGGGGCTGAGGGGACACGAGGGGGCCTGGGCTTGGGGAGCGGCAGACCTGCGGTAGCCCCAAAACACAGGCGTGGGGGGTAAGAAAGGGTCTGGGAAACAGCTCGTGCAGGACGCAGTGGTCCCCTGGGGGCGGGAGCAGGACGGGCACTCGGGCGGGGCTCTGCAGAGACGCAGTCCCCCGGTGTCCACGGAGTCAGGGTGCTAAGAGGGAGGCGAAGACATCAGGAAAACTTTGGCAAAGCGGGAGGACTTTCTGGAGGACACAGGCCTTGAGCAGAGCCTTGAAGGACGGGTGCAGTGTGGGGCAGCCGGGGCAAGGGCGGTTCTGTAAGGACGCGGAGTGACGTCAGCTCTGGAAGGGCCTGGCAGGTGGGCGTGACAGTGCCGACTGGCCTCGGGCCAGGAGGAGTCGGCGGGACCCTGAAGTCCCGGCAGGGGCACTTCGACCCAAAGCAGCGGGACACGGGGACGACCCCACAGAGCGTCTTTCAGTGGGAAGTAACACGACGGAGTCAGCCTGCTGTGGGGATGGACGACGTGACCGTCCAGGGTGACGGGACGGGCCCGGAGGGACGCAGCGCCACTTCCGGACGGTGGAGGCATGTCCCGTTCAGGGTGGTGGCCGCATCTGAGCCCACGGGTCTGTCTGCAGCATTCACACAGTGGCTGTGACACCTGTGCAGCGCACTGTGCACTAAGCTATGCCTCACCTGGGGGCGTCTGCAGGAAGAAACGGGGGCGCAGGACGGACGGGGCCCACAGCAGGGTGCCGAGGGACCGGGAGGCCGCAGGCTCACCGTCCGCACGAAAGCGGACACCAGCAGGTGTTTCCCAGGTGCGGGCTGCGAGCCGCTGCCAACCACGGGGGCGCCGAGGGCGCCGAGGACGCCGTGTGGCCTCTGAGGGCAGAGTCTGGAGGGTTCATCCGTGAGCGCGCCGACCACAGGTCTGGGGCCCTCATTCCACCGCCTCCCGTGGCCACGACAGAAGGACCCCCGCCCCCCGCCGCAGGCCAGGGACCCTGAAAATCCACCATGCTCCTTCCAGAGCCATAGGTGAAGGCCTCACCCCGAACGCAGGTCACACACACGAGAATCCCGTTTCTGCTTAAAACACCCACGCGTGCCGCTACGGCACTTTCCGCAGACCCGCAGACAATCTTTGTTCTCTGCATTTCCTTGATGTAACCGTCCTAATTTCTCGACTGTGTATCATTTGTGCTCGCAAACAAGCTTTTCTATCGCAGTCAGCATTCGCCCCGACTCACAGGAATTCCTCTCCACCGACACGTATGTACCAGAGGGTTCCATCAACCAAGACCAGAGCGACAGACGCCCTCAGGACCCCCAGAGACAGAAAACAACATTTCATAACCTCCGAGGGAGGGCCGAGGTCAAGGGCTTGGCCTCACCCGAACAGAACCCAGGTCCAAGCCACGGACGCAGGCCCCCTGGGAAACAGCAAGCCCCGGGGGAAGGAGAGGGGGGGCCTCCCCACGCTTAGTTTTGAAAACAAGTTTCTATCCCTCCTGCTGGAAACAACTGTGCCCCCCGTAAACTCCAGGCTAGAATTATTTGGGAGTTTCGGGGCAAGTTGGCACCCGTTCGGGGACAATCCCCAGCTACGCGATCGCGAACGGTTTAAGCACCTGTTGAGTATTACGAATCACAGCCGTGAAGTTCAAAACCAGTTCCCAGTCAGAATGACACACGGGGTCCCCCCCGAACCCGCACAAAACCAGAGACGACCCCAGCCCTCTATGTTAGCTTTCATCGCTGTGTGTGATCAGAGTCTTAAGACTGTTTCCCGGAGGGTGCACAGGCCCCTACGCGCCTGCCGAAAACACACACGCGCGCACACACACACACGCACACACAGGCACATGTACCGTCTGCACTTACATACCACCGTCCATCCATGGGTCCCAAGTGGCCTGTCAGAAGTGCTGTGTCCGTAAATCCCCAGTGAGATGCGTCACCTCCATCTTACGCACAGATCAGCTTGAACATGGGGGCAGGTCGGTGGCCGGGCGACCGTTGAAAGCCACCCCGCCCCCCGCGAACGTCCCTCCGCACTCTCCCTGGCCCCGGAGTCAAGCCCGCAGGCAGACCATTGTTGCCTGGGGATGGAGGTGGCCTTCTATTTCCTGCCCCGAACCTGGCCCGGGGCCCTGGCCACACTGCTTTTAGTCACAAGTGCCATCAGCCCTGCGCGAGCGAGCAGGGACGGCTCGGCTCCTTGGAAACCTGAGCGCTGTGTGTCAACTGGCCCTGCCGCCAAGAGCTACTCCAGGCCAGGCTGCTAACTCCTCCATCACCTTCCCAGAGCTACCCCCGGGGGCGGTGACGTCTCTCTGTCTCTCTGAGCTGGTGACAAATGGAAACAGCTCAAAGACTCTCTCTGGCCGCACTCCAGCTGGGCACAGGGAGACAGCTCAATCCTGTCCCCTTCCCAGGGAGTGACCGCTGCAGATAACTGGGAGGGGACCCCCACCACAGCTAATGGATTTGCTTATCTGCGTCTGTCTGTGTGTCTGGTGATCGGGGTTGCCTTGTGAATTCGAACTTGGCTGCACTCCTGGGACAACTTCTCATGGCCGTAGATCTGTCATCCTTTCCCCTACTGGTTGACATTTTCATTTACAGGGTTTTTTTTTTCTAAAAAGGCAAAATCTCCTTTCCTGTTTCACTGACCCTTCGCACACTCTCCACCCAAACAGAGAAATCCTCGCCGTGTCTATAAAGAATCCCAGTGGATTCAACGTCAGGACCTAATGAGATGAAATACAGCGAGTCTAATTAGAAACGCCAACCTCGCTTAGAGTGCATTGGCTTTTGTAGCCACATTTTTATAAGGAGCACGTTTCCATACGTTACTTGTGCACTTTTTAAGCAATAAAAGATCATTTTAATGGCAGTGTTACATTAATTTGCCATTCCTTTGCTATTACCTGGGGGATAAGAACCAGTAAATGAGTGGGTTTTTTTTTTAACCTTTAACGATGAACCAGACACGCGCCCGGAGCCGTGACTCTGTGTCACAGGAGCAGAAGGGCCCGTGGAATGAAGCCGGGCCTGAAGGAGGACAGGGCAAGGGGGTGCCGGGCAGGGGGAGTGCGCGGACACGCATGCGAAGCCAGGAGGCTCATGGGAGAAAGTGAACGGAGAAAGGAGAAAGGACGGCTTAGAGAGCCCGGGACGAGGCACGAGGGCTGTTGCTGGCCTGAGGGAAAGTGGCAAGCTCCAGCGGTGAGTCGCAGGTAGCCACCTGCTTCCCGCCACCACCCTAACCGCCCTGGTCCCGCATGCACACACCTGGCAGGTGCAGGCGGCTGACATCACCCTGGAGCAAAGATAAGTCCTTCCCCACTCTTCTCTAAAGACGACCGACGACAGGTAGCAGATCTGAGGTTCTCGTCACCAGCACGTGTCACTGAGTGAAATTCCCATTCTAGCAGCTGCGCAACCTTGGCCTAAAACCTGAGTCCCCACCTCGGTCCAGAGCACCGAGATGCGTGGCCCTCCTTCCCCAGTGACAACCAGGCGAGCAAATACCACCAAGATGTCAGCACACCCAGCAGCTGAGCGAGACCAAGCTACACAGACGTGAACAATTCTGGTGGGAACGGATAACCGGGTGTGTGACAGAAAACGTGACTCGGATTTAAGCAAGATAGAAAAGCAGAAGAGGGTGCTTTGGGGAAGAAAGGGAATAATCAGAATCATCAGAGAAGCGATGAGAGACTTAAAATGGAAGCTGGAATAAGATACTGAAAAGCAGAATCATAAGATAGAGGGACTCCCCCGAGCACAGGATAGAAGAAGAGAGCGTGGGACGCCCACGAAACCCACGAGGCCTGCGCCGGGCGGAGGCCCAGGAGGAGAGGAGGCCGCTGGCCGCTGGCCGCGGGAGGGGCGCACGGAACCAGCACCGGCCACGTCCCCGTCTTCCCGTCACTCATGCCCAGGGGAGCTCTGACGGGAGCCCCCGGGATGTGCCACGCAAGACTAGCGGCCGGTGCACTCAGGAAGAGTTGACGGAGGCCAGAAAATGACAAACGACTCTACTGCTTTAAGGTGGCCTGACAGCCCGAGGAAGCCCAGAGCACACGGCCCCCGGCCCTCCGGGAGGTGGCCCACATGGCCAGCGTCTGCGGGAGTGGCCTTCGCGGGCGTGGGGTCCTGGGCAAGGGCCGTTGCGCTGGGGTGCGCTGCAGCTAGTGACGTGGGCCCACTGGGCAGAGATTCTGATCTCAGCATTTGGTCAGCTGATCCGCTGGCTCAAAGCGCCCGGCGACACGACGCGAAGCTGCCGCCGGCCTTGGTGTGCCACACAGGAAGGAGTGTCACGGGCGTGGTGTCTCCTGATCACCTCTGACACAAGATGGGCTAACGGTAGTGCCCTTTACACCACGGATCCTAAGCCCCAGACCAAAGAGAAAAGGGATGTCGCCCGAGGCCCCTGCCGGCCCTTCGGGGTGCGGCCGGGGCGCCTCGGCTGCCTGAAGGGCGGGCCGCTGGGTCACGTTCCCGGACAAGTGGCTTCGTTATTGCCTTGATCTGAAATTCAGTCCAGCTCGAGGAGAAGGGTCCGAGGCGAGGAGCAGACTGTGCTGTGTGTGTCGCCTGACGAGGCTTCGGTCCCCAGTTACGCAAACCTTGATCCAGGTGCTGTTGGAAGGTGTCCTGTAGCCGGGACAGGAGCACGCACGTGGCGATGCTGACGAGGCCGGCGGCCGCGCGGGCCAGTCCGAGCGAGGGGCTCCCGGGCTGCCGTCTCGGCGGGGAGGGAGGGGGCACGCGTTCGAGGGCACCCCCAGCATCCTACCAGCTCTCAAGGTTAGAACCACGAAAAGAAACCCCCGCACGGCTCTGGCAATAGCCATCGGGAAACACACCCAGACCTTTCTCCAGAAGCAAAGCCTTTCCAAAGCCTTAGCCACCTGGAGGGAAAGAACCCGGTTAGAGAGGTGACATCACCAGCAGGGGGCGCTAACTCGTCCCCCCTGCCAAAGAGCTCTTTCAATAACGCCGATGAGTGAACATCATGGGCATCTGAAATGAATGACTTGTGTGCATGGCAGGCTCCGGCCTAGTCACCGGTCTCCTCCCTTATCCGGTGGCTATTTTAACATGACGTCCCTCCGGGGGTCTTCCATTTTAAAGGGACAGACTCTGGCATCAGTAATTCTTAAAGAGATACCTGCTCAGTGAGTTGGTCTCGCTTTCTCTGAGGATGTACATCTGTCCACAAGCATTTTTAGATACTGTTTTTGTTTTTCTCAAAATGAAATAATCTCCTATTATGTTTCAAAGAGAAAATCACGTTAGCATTCTCAGAGTAAACTTTATACCGAGGGCTTTAAAATGCATGTAAGAAAATTGCAGGAGTACCTGCACATAAGTATGGGGACTAAAGGAACAGGAATTCTTAGGACAATTCTGTCCTACCTAGAGTATCTCTCAAGCTCCCTCTGCTGGCGACCATTTAAATAAAGTTCCAGGAGGTGACAGCACATGGCACGCTGACCATGCTGCTACTGCTGAAACGGAACAGGAAATTCTCTCCAGGCAAGTCTGACTGACGGCGCCCCTCCCCCACCGAGGCTTGACTTCCTCACAGATGGGGGGAGGGGCGAAATAAGGGAAGTTCTTGTCAAGTCTGAATGTTGATCATTAAAAGTCAATATGCAAAAATACGAAAGCATTTGGTTAGTATAAAACAAAGCAACTATAAAGAGTTATCCTTCAACACGAAAAAATTAAGAATTTAAATATATGTCACACATGTCACTAGAACAAAAGACTTATACCACACTAATTAATCTATTAGTTTCAATATTAAGGTTTATTTTGTTTTCCAGAGTGAGATTAAGTAACAATTTAAATAATTATCGGGATGTATAAATGAACATTCGTTCAGATAAAACATGACTGCTTAAAAGTGGCTATCTAAGAAATAGTTTGCACGTAATAAATATATTTTATGTTTAGGTTTACAGGCACCATCTGGAGAGCAGAAAGTGTTCTCTTTTTTTTTTAACCAATAAATAAATTACATTCAAGAAAACAAGGTGTTTATATCTGAAGTATCATATATCCTTAAATGTTTTTCTTCATATAGCACCCAAACTTCCAAACCGTCTAGAAAGTATCTCCCAAAATATAACTCATACCTTCGGTCATAAAAATAAAGGCCAAGAAAAAAATCAATGTAAGACAAAATTTACAATTTATATTCTTAATTCCCCGTGCAATAAAATATCAATCGCCAATTTATTAAAAGTAAAGGAACTGTATCTATGCCATCCGTTAGTGCTGAAAATCTGAAATATATATTTTTAAAAGTCTTTCTCAAAGTATTTAAAATATTGCATCTCTGGGGGCAAACCTGAAAAAGTACCCACTTTTTCTGTCCCTCGTGTCCATCCCTCCATCCCCATCCCTACCCCTTGACGCTTTCACGGCCGTCCAGCTTCTCCTCCGTTCCGCTTCTCGCAAATACACTTACGTCTCAAACACAGAACACTGACAACACTCCTCGGGTCACAAGGAGGTCCCAGGACAGTCCGAGCCTCCGGCTCTGCTCTCAAAGTGTGGCACGGGCTACATGACGGGAGAAAAGGGTCGCCGGCCCTCCGCGGCGCAGGCGGAGGGCTCCCGAGAGTCCCGAGCTGTCTGAGAGTCCGCTGCTGGAATCCTGGAGAGAGCCTCAGCGCAGTCTGCGGGCAGGCATCAGAGAATGAGTCTTTGATTGATGATTTTTCTATTGATTTCTGCCAAGGCGACTGAAAACACGAAAGCCTTTTCATCAGAGAGGTTAGCGTAGATGTCAATTTCCTTTTCCTGTTTCTCTGTTAAAAGAAAAAGGGAAAGCTTAGTATACGGGCGGTAGATGCAGTCATTCGGCTAAAAATTGTAAAGTTTTCGAGTGTTTAAATAAGAATACTATGGATACTACAATGTACCTTAAACGTTATAAAGTAGCATGCTACTGATCTCAATTTTTAAAAATTATACGGAGTTATTGAAATGTCATGAACTCAATTCAAAGCTAAGCAGACGCCATATTTCTATACAGATTAACATCCACATCCTATGCATAAGGGTCTCCACCTTCCCTTCTCCCCACTAGTACGAGCCAGCTGTTTCCATCGAAATGAATTTTCGCACCCTCGCAATGGTCCCTTCTGAAGGTCACTGGTGCCTTCATGAATATATTAACTTCTTCGCCTTAGCCCTGCTACTGAAAGTAAGAATAACCAACATTTTTCCCCTCCTGATTACAAATATAATCTAAGTTCTTGGTAGAAAATTTTTTACATACAGAACAGTAAGAGATCATCTATCTCATAAGTCAGCTAAAATCGTCATTAACATCTCTGTGTCCCTTCTTTCAAATTCTCTTTTCAGGCTCTACTATATTCTACTTTTGTCCATTTTTTTGTTTTGACTTTTTAATCAAATCGAAACATGCACGTAGCGTAGAGTCAAATCACTTTTACAAAACTTCTCACCAAAAACTCCCCTGCACACTTCCTACTCTCCAGCTGCAACGCCTTTTTTTTCGGTTGTTCCTTTTTTTTTGGTTTTACCTGTCTCTAAAGTAATATTTTTATAGGAGGCTGCTTCTTGGTTTTTTGATTTTAGGCACTGCCACCTGACTTTCCCCCGGGGAACATCAGGATTGTACCCCCATCACACTCTTCTCTCACGTCTTCCCAGTATAGGTGTGTCACAATACCGGTGAGAGTAATATTTAAATGTTGACGTTCTTCTATGGAAATGATTTCACTTGCTTTTCTCATCTGCTTGGTGTCGTTACTAACTCTCTCTTAGTTGTACAAATCTCTCCGCATGTTTGCACATCACTCTACCCACTGTATCTTCCTGAGGGACTGTCTCCGGTCTGGGCCACTCCCGTCTGGAACGGCTGGAGAGTCTCCTCACGTCCCAGGGTTGTGCCCCACATCCCAGGACACTGCCTCGGTGTTCACCTTCATCCTGATGGCACGTGCCTTGCGCAGCTTTCTGAGAAAGGGAGCATGGGCAGCACATTTCTGAGGCCCTGAATGGCAGAAGATGTCTTCGGTCCACCTTCACGCTAGCTCACCGCATGGCCGGCTAAAGACGCACAGATTTTCTCAGCATTGCGAAGGCAAAAGCTGTCTTCAGACGACTGGTGCTACTCTTAAGAAAATCCGAGACTCTTTTCTGTAGTTATTTTTTAAGTTTTAGCTAAATGTATAAAAAGTGAACTACAAAGATCTTAAACGTACAGCTGGAGGTGTTATGACACACACCCACGTGGCCCATGTCACAATCGGCACACAGAAAAGTCCTCGTGCTCCTTTCCAGGGGACCCTTCCCCACCACGCCAACGTGACTGTCCTGCTCCTGTCACCGCAGACTCGTTCTGCCTGTTCAACGTCACTTAAATGGCAGCAAAGAGCATGTCCTGTTTTGTCCAACATGTTTTGGAAATTCTTTTGTTCAACACGTTTTGGAAATTCACTGACGCTGTGCACGTATCAGTAGGTTGTTCTTTGCTGGGTAGGATTTCACTGTATTAATTCTACCATCGTGATTCTTTTCTCTGTCTTTATCCGAACACCTGAGGGATTGCCCTCTAACCAAAGAGATATAATTTATGATGACATGCTTTGGTATAGCTGCCACTTTTCACCATGCACTGGGCTGGGAGTTTGGCAGACCATTTCAACCGAGAAACTCAACGTCCCCAGGTTTGGGAAAACTTGAATTATTTCACGGATGACTCCCTTCTCCTCCATCATCTGTTCTTTTTCTGCAATGTCAGCTATTTATAGACGCTGACTCCAAACTGGTCCTCTGCATTTCTTACATTTCTCATTCTGATTTTTCATCTCTTTTCCTACTGCTCTGTGTTCTGGTACATTTCCTCGATTTTGTCCGTGAGAATTCCGTTACGGGTCTTCATTTCTGAAAATCTTCCAGGTACTTTTTGACATCTGCAATTTCCTTTTAAACAGCATCTTGTTCTTATGTGACGACAATATCTTCTCTAAGGATGCTTATAATAGTCTTAATTTTTTCTTCTCCCTGCAGAAACTTGTTTTATCCAACTTTTTTCCTTCCCTGCTGATCAGGCCTCGGCCTCCATACTAGATGTTTCCTTCCACACATCTGGGTAACACTTAGTAGCAAGGGTGCTCACCCTCTAAGCGGGGGACCAGAAGAGAGCACCGGCTCCTGCACGCAGTGAGCTGGGCTGGGCGAGGCGATGGGGCCGTCCCTTCGTGAAATCTTAACGACAGCTTTACTTTAGGCCTTTTCTCTCGGGCTCTTCAGAGTCCCTAGAGAAGATGCTTCTTCTCTCTTACGTGGAGAACTCAGGATTTACCATCTGATTTTCACCTAAGCCCCCTGACCTCAATGGAGTCCCCAGCAGGGCGGGACCTGGAGTCCCCTAGCCCAGAGGCTGTTCTGTGCTACCTTTTTCAAAGGATAAACTTGGAGAGAGAGGAGGAGGAGTTAAACAGCCTTCATGAGCTATTAAAACACAGACTTCCAAACAATACTATTTTTAGCCTGACCTACACCACTACACTTCCAGACATAACTGATGCGCAGAGAGCTCAGCTTAAGGCAGTTGTGTAATAAAAGCAGCTTCTTTCTGAGCTTTCCCCAAAGGAGCTTACGGTTTCATGAGTGTGCTAAAACAGTTATCACCTTCCAGAATTTTGCTGCTTCTCTCCTTTCTTGTCCCTGTGGGATTGTGCCATTTTAAAAAATATCCTTTTACTAGGATCCGGGGAGGGTGCAGAGCTAAATGTATTTATTCAATCCACCTTTAAATGTAATTCTATAGGTTCATTAACAGGATACTCAGAATTGCCCAATATATTTTAATCAGTTAAAATGTCATGACTACATTACCACTATCCAGAATAATCATATATCCTTCCCACATATAAAATAAAGACTTTTCTTAAACCAACCAAAAATTGTTAAGTGTAATGGTTTGTTTTTATGATTTTATAAAGATGATGTTGTTATCTAAATGTCTAACGGCTTTCCTTTTCCATTCTTTCTTCTTCTTTTTCAAACTCCAGAAAATAATAAAGTCAATTAAATGTGTGCCACGTAATCCTCATTCAGATAAAGGCAAAGCCTGCTTCAGATCTGTCAAGTGACCTATGAGCAGGGAATCAATAAAAGCTGAACTGAACGAAATAGCTGGTTACAGTGAGCAGCATATCAGGGAAGCCTACTCTAAAATATAGACACTTCAAAAGTCATATTTCCTCTCCATATGATATTTAGAGAGCTCGGTCTGCCTCGAGGGTTCGCCACCTGTTTTTATAAAGGCTAACGGGATCACAGCCATGCCCACTCATTTACGTATCGCTATGGCTGCTCTCCAACTGCAATGACAGAGCAGAGGAGCTGTGACACCTGCTGTATGGCCTGTGAAGCCGAAAATACTCATCTGGCTCTTTAGGGAAAAAATCTGCTGACCATCTCCCCAAACCGCTGCCCGCCAGTATACGTTAAAATATTTATTCTACAAAAACTGCTTTGAGCACTTTCCTGTTTGTAGTCAAAGCAAATAAATCAAAAGCATCATTCACTCTAAAAACAGCTTTCTTAAAATGCTTCTATAATATGCTGATCATACCTGAAAAAAGTGTATAGCCAAATAAATGCTGATTTTTTTCAGGTTAACGTGAAATAAAAGCTCGAACCTGCTCGTGTGGACCCTAGCCCGTCTATGCTGTCTCGTCTGCCTTCCCACCTCCCCCGCCCTGGACCTGCGGTATTCCTCCCCCGCCCCCCCATCATGTTCCTTTGACTTCAGCTGAAAAGAATGTGGTTTTCGGGGCCAAGTGGTATTTTCCTTTCTTCTTTTTTCTCTGCTGATTTTTCTTTAGCTAGTTTCCCTTCTGAGACGGTCTCTAGCATAGGTTTGCTGATCATCCCACTGTCAAAGCAGCACGTAAAATTGAGAAAATAACTCCAATTCTCTGGAGGAGCACAGTGACAGAAGGAAAGAGGAAAAGCAGTCAAATATCCCAAGGAATTAAGGAGTCTCTCAGCGCAGTCTTCCCAGAATCAAACGCAATGTGAACCGTATCCCTTTCCCCACACAGTGTGAAGACAGCTGCACCAGTGAAGTCATCTCCCCTAACAGCAGTAACTTTATCCAAATAAGAGCACACAGAGCAGAGAGAAGCGGACAGGTAAAAACATTCCCGATGTCTAAAAATGAGAAATGTATATTTATGTTGAATACCTGGAAACCCAAGACTGAATACCTGCAAAAGCAAAGCATAACTCACAGATAACAAATTAGAAATGCATTTCGCTGAAGGGGAATTATTCTGGTAGAGGTTTTTAAAAAATTATAAAGAGCAACCGGCCCCTTTTTTCATTAATTACTGGCTTGAAAGCTTCCGTTCAAAAAAGATATCTCTGGGCATTTGGGGATTCGTGATACTCGTCCCTTTACTCTCGTGTAATCTTTGATATTTTCCATGATAGAAGTTTTTTTAAAGACGTAGAAATCAAGGGCAAAGAGGAGCTCAGGTTTTAGTTAATGATTAAAAACAAATTACTGATAGACACACTCAGAATCAGAGGAAAAGAGGTCTGTAAAGAGAAATATGAACACGTTTTGGGCCGGGAAGAACTCACCGATCCAAAAGCTGCCTCAAAGCAAGGCGCGTACAATAAGCACTTTAAAAATCCACCCTGAAGAATATTTGCAATAGTAAATTTTTAAAACTCACGGAGTAACAGTTTGAAATAAGTCTTAACAGAACTCAGATTTATCTTTAAAAAAAAAAAAAGTACCACCACTTTAACAGGCTTCTCCAGGATGTCATGTATTCATGTATTGATGATCACCTCTGACCCCTACTACCGTCAGTTCACAGCAAGGGGAGTTCCACCTAATGTAAGCCTTTAGTTTCCCAACAAGAATTAAATTTCTGTTTGTTGTTTGTTTGTCTGTTTGTTCGTTTAACAAGCATCTACCATACCGGACATGCTTTCAAACTAACACATAAGTGGTCATCTTAAGTGCAGTAGTTCAAGGCCTGCCCAACACTTTCTTCACTGCCGTCTAAGCAAGACCTCAGGAAAGCGTAAGACTTGGAAACGAGCTGCCCGGGTTCGTCCATACCTCTTTCTTCCTCATGCTTTTTGGCAGACGCACTTTTAGGCCGTCCTCTTCCCCGTCTGCTATGATCTGAATGGCTGTTACTCCGAGACCTCTTTCTGTTCTCTAAGTCCTTATTGCCTGTAGAATTTATCTTCTCTCGCCTAACTCTCTCTGTCCGCCTCCTCTTGGCCTCATGCTTGTTTTCTGTATGGATGAATAAAAGCGAGACGTTTTAGGGCTTAGCAAGAACTGTTCGCCCAAGTTCTCTCTGTCGTCTTTCTCCTTTCTGAATAGCACTAGCGTTTGCTGCCTGGCAAATTTTATAAGACTAGCACCGTCATATCTATGCCCCTCGTATCCACACAGGAAGAAAAGAAATTCAACAGAATGCAAATGATCCACATTAACACATGAGGTAGAAAGAATCTCGTCACAGAGGACATTTATTTACTTGGCACCTTTAATTTCGCCCTTATAAGTTTGCATAATTCCAGCAAACTTTCTGCCTTTTTCTCTCTGTTTCCAAGCTAAAAATGGTGAAGTATCAGACAAGGAAAACAATATTCCATTCCTTTTTGCCCCTACCCAAATTACAGATTGAAATATGTAAATATGCAGAAGCAAACCTGACCTCAGCCATAATAAACGAAGGTCACCAATTAAAAGCAAACAGAAAGCATCTGTGGAAGACAGAAAAACACTAGGAAGTGAGGCAGTGTTTCCACTCGAGCCACAGATGAGGTCATTCCTGACATTCTAAGAGCACGTTGATCCCTACATGGAATAGCAATAGGGAAACTTTACTCAATATGGGGATTTAATTACCACAAGAAGCCAGCCCTCTCGCTCCAAACAAATCAAAATGTTGACTAAGTTTTTTAAAAAAGTAAAAAAACAAAAAGACAAAAAAAACAAACAAAACCTTGCTTTAATACATACCTGAACTCAAAAGCAAGACAGAGAATACCCCAAATGCCTGAAATCACAGTGACAGAGAGGCAAAATAAATAAGAAAATTCACATCCCCAAAACTAAAGAGAATAGTTTAGTGACACTAATGTTAATAAGTTCTGATAACCCACTACCATTGGACCAGCCTAAAGAGAACAATTTAGAAGATTGTAAATAAATGTTTGACAGGCTACTGTAAAATTTTTAAGTAAAATAGTACTAGTTATTTCCAAATACCATATATGTGGAGAATGAGTTAATTCCAGGTCTCAGGTTTGACACATATGAGATGATACAAGAACGTTTCATTATTCCAGATTGCAAGGAAGTTATCAAAGACAGCCAGGCCTTATTGAAACACTCAAGGACTGACGTAAAGAGACTGATCATTATCGGATAATCTGAGCATCAATAATGATTACGATAGATTAAAACACAGCAAATACACTCAGAGCCACAAGTACAGGACATTAAATTCAAAAGCAAAAACTACTTGGCCACCATAGGAAGACGCTAAAGAACCAACTCACTATTTTTAAAACTTAAATAAAGAGGAAAAAATACAGCATTTACTCTGCCTTTTTTATTCAAACCGTACCACTCACTGGATAACTAAAGACCAGATAAAGAGATTAACTAAAGACCAGATGCAGCTAAAAATGAAGAAGGAATGATAAAATCAGAGTACCGCCATTTTCAGCCTGAAATGAACTAAATTAGCTAAGTGCTTAATACCACATACAAAATACCATGTACCAAAATCAACTCACAATGGATTGAAAACCTGAATGTAACAGCTAAAACTATAAAATACTTAAAAAGTAAAACAGGGGAAAAGCTTCATGACATTGGAGTTGGCAATGACTGCTTGGATATGAGACCAAAAATATTGGCGACAAAAGAAAAATTAAAAGCTTGTATATATCAAAGGACACTAGCAACAGTTAAAAAGGCAGCTCATGAAATCGAAGAAAATATTTGTAAAAAAAAATCAGATAAGGGATTAATATCCAGAATAAAAAGAATTTCCACAACTGAACAACCATAAACAACCCAATTCAAAAGTGGGCGAAGACCCCGAATAGGCATGTCTCCAGAGAAGACAGACAGACGGCCACTTAACATGTCACAAGATGCCCAGCATCCTCAACCGTTAGGAAAATGCAAATCTGAATCACAAAACATCCCTTCATCCCATGAGCACGGCTGTTATCGAAAGCACGTGAAATCAGCCGTGTTGGTGAGACCGAAGAAAGCAGAACCTTGTGCACTGCTGGCGGGAGGGTAAAACAGGCAGCCTTTTGGGGGATACAGCAATTCCTCAAACATGAAACATGGAATTACCACATGATCCAGCAGTCCCATTTCTGGGCATGTGAGCAAAAGAAAGGAAAACGGAGAATCGAACAGATACCTGCCCAGCCACGTTCGCACAGCATTCATTACTCGCAAAGCCAAAAGAGGAAGTAACGCAAGTGTCCATCCACAGGAAACTCTGACGCATGCTGCACCATCGATGAACTTGAAGATGTTATGCTAACTGAAACAAGTATTGTATGGTTCTGCTCAGAGGAGGTGCCCGCAGCAGTCAAGGTCACAGGCACAGAGAGAACAGCGTCTGCCTAGCACGGGGCGAGGAGGAGAAAGAGGAGTATTGTTTACTGGGCACAGAGTTTCAGTCTGGGAAGATGAAGAGAGCTTTGGAGATGGGTCACAGTGACGGTGAAGTACACGACGTGAGTGTACCTAACGCCCCTGAACTGTGCACCTAACGTTATTACAATTACCACATTTTATGTCGTGTAAATGTTACAAGAAAAAAGGTTCACTAAAAAATGAAATTAGAAAACAAGATGAATTGCTAAAAATTCAAGTGCAGGAGACGGACGGACATGTCTGAAGATAGAATTATAGCTCCAGGAAGGAAAATCGGTCCAAGTCCCCGGAGCAAAGCAAAAAGACAGATTTTTAAAACGTGGCAGTTAAGTGAAAAGAGAGATCCAAGAAAACTCGTACTTCTCATTTATGACCTAACTGCTAATCCTCTACGCACTATCCAGTCTCCCCCTCTTCGCTGAGTACAGAACCCCGTTCTGCTCGAGAGGGCTGGGTGCTCGGCTAAAACAAAACCCACGCGCCAGGACTCCTGCCGGTGAAGTGGCCCTGAAATTCAGTTCCGGCCCATCACACGTCAGTGGCAAGGGGTAAGGTTTCCAGAAAGACTGTGAAGGGGACAGCTGGGCCGGCAAGCCCCTCTGCTGCCCGCAGGTGTAGCCGCTGCCCGGACAGGGAGGATGGAGCCCATCTCCGATGGGAGAGAACTCAGGAGCAGGGCTGACGTCACATTTCTTTACTAAGCAGGCGAAGGAAACCATCTGTGGGAACCTGTGTCAGGTATTCTGTGGGTGGTGATGCTCATGTATCACCCAGAAGGAAACAAAAAGAGAACGGGGAGAAAGAAAGAATAGGAAATACTGCCCGGATCTGAAAACGTGAGCCTTCCGTTGGAAAGGACCGAGGGCCGAGGAAGACTGGGAACTTTCAAGCGTGAGTGCAAAGGAAGGTACTCTCCACGGTGCGGGGCAGGAAATACTTCGCCGTATGCCCGGCATGAAAATCCTTCCTGGTCTGAAACAACGTCTGCAAGATCTGTTCCAGAAATAAAACCCACGGTTTCAAAAGTGGTCCACGAGGAAACTTGGGGCCATCCCTAGCATACGATGGAGAGAAAGCTTAGTGTGACAGCTGGGCAGCACACCCAAACTCAGTCTTAATCAGAAGTCGGAGGCTTCTGTAAAAAAGGGTCTTAGAGATGAATACAGACAACATTATAAAAACTACACGATTAAGACCCTAAAAGAACAGGCACAGAGGTGAAGGCGTGCATCGTTTCACCAAAAGGCAAAATAAAAACTACATAAAAGCTATGTGCCATATAAGACTGTCGAACGATTTTAAGTGATTAACATGTTACAAACAACGCTTTCTGAAACAACAAAACCAAACCTTCGCTGTCAAGAAATTCAGTTGAGGATGAATGTTCAATCTCTCTGGGTTTATAAAAGGTACTGGTGATAATATTTCTGCTTTTTTTTTCCTTAACTGAAAATGAATGGCATTTACAGACTTCCCTATTCATCAGCCTTTGCCTGTTAACTTATGTTAGAGAATAA
Source organism: Macroglossus sobrinus (assembly GCA_004027375.1). Taxonomy (NCBI): domain Eukaryota; kingdom Metazoa; phylum Chordata; class Mammalia; order Chiroptera; family Pteropodidae; genus Macroglossus; species Macroglossus sobrinus. Next base: position 92,554 of record PVKZ01003742.1, on the reverse strand, counting down.
TTTGAAACATATGTTTGGGTTTAATTTTTTTATTCCATTTTTCCTTCCTCCAATAAAAAATGGGGAGGTTGTTATATATTTGATGAAGCTGAACCTAAAGCTTATACCGAGAAATACAGTTAAATACTAGTAAACAATTCTAATTTCTTACCATTTTAAATCTTTTCTTACTTGTAGAGCAAGCCGCTCATGAACTAGCACAGTAAGTCCTCATTTAGCATCAGCAACACGTTCTGCCACGTTAAGCAAACGCTGTGTGATGAGCTCAATTTTACTCTAGGTTCACTGATATAAACAAGAGTAGTTCCCGCAGCATCTCATTCACGTCGAAACAAAACTATGTTATTCGAGGACCTGCATTTACCTATTAGTGCTACATGGAGAAATCATTTTGTGGGGTCATAAAAAACAACGAAAAGTAGGCCTACTATACGATCCCCGCAATTCTACTTCAGGGTATTTATCTGAAGAATATAAAAACACTAACTCGAAAAGATACATGTTACCCCCATGTTCGTTACAGAAGTATTTACAAAGGCAAGCTATGGAAACAATCTAAGTATCCACAGATGGATGAATGGATAAAGTAAATGTGGACTACTACACAGCCATAAAAAAGAACAAAATGTTGCCGTGTGTGACAATGCGGATGGACCTGGGGGCATTATGGTAAGTGAATTAAGTCAGACAGAGAAAGATAAGTATCAATGAGCTCACTGATATGTGGATTCTTAAACAAGCCCTAAGCTCACAGATACAGAGAAAAGATTGGTGGCTGCCAGGAGAGGGGCTGGAGACTGGGTAAAATGGGTGAACAGGGCCAAAAGGTCCAAACTTCCAGTTTCAAGTCACGGGAATGCAATGTAAACCGTGGTGACACTAGTTAATAATACTGTATTACACATCTGAAAGTTGCTAAAAAAAAAATAATTGTAAAAAACAAATGAGTTCATACAAGTATTGTTTTACACTTTTTTTCTTAAAAGTGTTTTGGAGGTCCTTCCATGTCAGTACCTAAAAATCTGCGTCCTTCTTTCTAATGAGCACATACTGCTGTTCCCTAAAAGACACACCCTACTTAATTGCCCATTCCTCTGAAGATGTTTGGCTTAGAAACTTTTTGCTATTATAAACAGCACCGCCTGAAAATCCTAGTAAATACTGTGTACTATAAACAATTAAAACTTTAGGCTACAGATCTACTGATAAAGAAGTCTAGATTCTAGGTTATGTGCATTTAAAAGGTTTAATTAACAACTACTGTCAGATTGCTCTCCAAAAAGGCTGTGCCAACTTACGCTCTCACCACTAGTCCAAGAGTGCTCATTGTGCCATACTCGTAAAAGCACGACGGAAGCCTTTACACTTGTGTTGGAGAACAGTATTTTATTCTAACTACATTTCCCTGCTTGCTAGTGAAGGTGTGTACCTTTCCAGATACTCTGTGTTATCTATTTTCACTTCTATAAATTCTCTGCTCACTTAAACCGAAATGTTCTGGATCCCGTTGACAACGTTCATCAAACACTTGATGAACTAAAGAGATGTTTTTAACTTATACTCTTCTCAATGGATTATCCAAGGCCAATCTTAAGGAATTTAATAGTTACAATGACTATTTTACTGAGCGCCTGGAAGATACTGAGCTTTACGTCAGACGCTTCAGTCCCCTGAGGCTGGCACTATCTATGCACCTGCCTTACACACAAGCTGCTCACGGAGCTTAACTGACGCGTGAGAGTGTGACGAATCCAGAACCCACGAGAATATGCCAGCGAGCTGCTCCCCAGGCCCCGAATACTCTACCCTTCTCCCTGAAACCCTTTCCCCCTCTGGTGTCCATGGACAGTCTGCCCCTGACGCTCCTCTGTCCTTTCTAACTATTCTGTTTCTGTTGCCACTTCCTCTCCCTCCCCCCGCCCGGGATTTCGAGGCGTCAATGTGCCATCTGCACTGCACGGGCACAGGCTGCTCTTACGAAACAGCAGGACCTCAGGAAACTCCAAGTGCAAAAGAATACCGAACTGCTTCCCGCTCATCAGCAAGACTTACGACAGCCACCTCCACCGTCCTCCACGGACCGACCTTTCTGAGCGGACCTGACGTCCCTACCCACCCCGGCCCTTTAAGACGGAGCTGACCGGAGTTCACTCTTGCACTCCCTCCTCTCCCTGCCTTACAGACGGCCTCACACGAGTCCATCCGTTTCCACGCCGACCACCATCTAGCTGCTGACGGCTTCACCTCCGGCCGAGGCTATTCCTTGAGCTTCGGACCACATGTCCCACTGGGGGGAAACCCACGTGAATACGTCACCACTACATCCAAAACCAAATTCTTCATGTGACTCTTACACGTGTCTTCCCTTGATATTCCCTTTCTAACCGATAAGCCAAGTCAGAATTCTGGGAGTCATTCTCAATCCTCCCTCTGATTCGAGGGATTGTGACGTAACACGGGTGGCATCTGTCGCTTCTCTCTTGTGTTTCTTCCTTACCGCATCGCTTGCCTGAATCACTGGTATAGAAAAGCGGCTCAAAAAAAAACTGTTGAATAAAAAGAATAAACACACCTGTCCCACCTGTCTCATCCACGTTGGAGGCCCAGAACCGAGCTGGCGTGCCGCTCCAGCGTATCTGCTAAACGAAGCAGTTCAGGGTTCCCATGCCTGAATCAAACTCTCGGGGAATAAGATCCAGAAATCCACTTTTTTCCCCCTTATAAGACCTTTATTAATGGCAGAAATAGCCTGGTAAAAACGCAGTTTTGAACATCAGTGTGACTGTGGGTGCCAAGATGGCATAAGCAAGGACTGAGGGGCCCTGGGAGGAAGGGATCCATTTTTAACAAGCTCTCGAGAGGACTCCTACGCCACCCATCCAGCAACAGCTCGTAAGAGCCAATAAACTAAGCCCATCCTCATGAGGAAAGGAAGCCACTTCAAAGAGGCAGACACGAAATTAAACACGGTGCTTGCCACCTTTACGCAGACGTAGCACAGAGAGCCTCAGACATGAACATAAACCACTCCTGCATCATCCCCTAGCACAGCACCACCTCGTCTAACTCGACCCCCTCACTCAGCTGACAGGCTGCAGCGCCCGCTGCCACGCCGTGCTCCCACGAACTGTTCTCGAGTCGGCCCCAGAATCTTTCTAACAGGCAAATCGGAACATGCCACCCTCCCTCGCCCTAGCCCACATGCCAGCGCTAGTTCCTCCCGACATTTTAAGAACAGATCCACGCTTCTTACTCCGGGCTCGTCTCCCGTGCTCCCCTGCTCTGGCCGTCCACACTGCAACCACACTGGCCTTTCTGCTCCGAAAATACACCAACCTTCTTCCGGTCGGATTTCTGCGTTGGCAATTTCATCTGTCAAGAATTTTCTCCCTGAGCTGACCATGACTAGGCGCTTGTTCCTACTCAGCTCACCTTCAATGTCACTGCTCAGAGACGCCCTGTCCCACCACTGTGTGAAAAGTGGCCTTCTAGTCACGCACCAGGACAGCACTCTACTTCAGCGTCCTGCAAGGCGTTTATCACGAGCGACGTCCCCTGCCCGGCGTCTGCCCACAGGGGTGTGAGCTCCAGACAGCAGTGAGCCCGCCCTGACAGCACAGTCGTCGTTGTATGCCCGCGGCCTAGGACAGCGCCTAGCACACAGCGGGCGCTCCACATATACTCATGATCAATCTGCTCCTATTGGAGGACCATCACTGTACGGAGTTCTGACTTGATGAGAGAATAACAAAATCTCATCTTTTAATAGTCACTGAATAAATCCAACGTGTCTAATTAATGGGAAGTAAAACAAAATTGTTTAGATATTCTGAATCGAAAAATTATAAACAATACCAGTACGTCTAAAAATTATAGTCAAATCGAAACCAAGTTACATTTTTCCAGTCACTGGCTTTAAAAATCTTTAACGTTGCTACAAATTTTATCAGCACAATGAAAGTAAAAACCCCAATTCTGCCAACCAGGAAACATAAATTGTGGCATATCCATACAAAGGATACTGCTAAGCAATGAAAAGGGATTCATCCTTAATTTACGTACGCAACACCACGGCTGAGAGAAGCCAGGCAAACAAGGAGGCACGTGATTCCATTTAGATAAATGTCCAGAACAGTGACAGACAGATCGGTGGCCATCTGGGAGCAGGGGTGGGGGGGGGGGGTGGCGAGAAGGAGAGACCACAGAGGGGAACTAGAAAACCTTTGGGAATGAGAGACACGTTCATTATCTTGATTGCAGTGATTATCTGATGGGTGTAAACATATGACAAAACTCACCAAACTGTACACTTTAAATATGTGTCACTTGCTGAATGTCAGTTACACCTTAAACTTTTTTATTTCTAAAAATCAGATAAAAGCGCACTCTTCCATGGCTCTCCATCCCCCAAAAACACAGAAAATGTGTTGCAGACTCCACCACCATCGTAAGGGAGTTAACATCGACATGGAACGAACAGCAAACTAAGTACATAATCTGATTTCCAACAGCTAATAAAAACCAGACATACTTCAAAATACATTAATTGTTAACTTCAACAAAAATGCAAACGGTAAATTCACAAAAAAATGAACTTCAAATTTCTACATGAAAAAGCTCACGATGCGGCAAACGTTCCGTTACCTGCAGACTGTGACGATTTCTCTGGGTGCTTTGCATTTAAAAGTTTTCTGCTAATAAATATGTACCCACAGGGACATGATTTACATGCGACAGGAACCTGTAGGGAAAAAACACAGACAGAGGCATTATTACCGCTTTTCCATTGTTAACCAGCCCGACGTCTCTGTAGTCTCCCGCACTAAAGAAGTCACCTGAAGGAGGGATCTAGATGTGTTCGAACGCCACCTTCTTAGGACAAATGATTTGAGATGGGCACTGCGCCCTATACATCTCCACACCCCGATGCTTCACAATACCATCAGTACGGTGAGTGAACGGAACGCGTGCCGGTGGGAGTGACCCACAGGAGAGCACAGTATGGTTGGAGCCAGGGAAAATACGCGGGAAAAGGTGGTAGCTCCTAAAATATCCGTCTCATTAGCAGAACAAACTGGTATCTTTTAGTGCCGCCTCTGCCAATTGAGAGCAAGACGGAAAAGGGCACGTGGCTGGGAAGTCGTTCAGGCACCCCTCGGACGAGAGTACGAGGGCCCACCTGGGACGGACAGCAGGGATGGAGATGGAGAAAGGGCGGACCTGGCAGACAGTTCAAAAGGGAAAAGAACGCCAAGCGACCAGGTTCTAGCGTGAGAAGGTAAGGTGCCAATGGCCACGGACGAAAAAGAGTTTACAACAACTGGTCTGTGACACGACAAAACTGTAACACAAACGACAGAGGACGCAGGAGAGAGGAGGAGATGAGATCTAGGATTAGAGTCTCAGCTCCAGAGAGGACACTGGATAGAACACTACGAACCCTGGGAACGAAGATACCAGGAAGCAGGCCTCCTGGTGGCGAACCCGGCTCAGGTGCAGAAACGGAGCCCAGCAGCCACGTCCACACAGGGGCCGCTCACACAGCGTCCTCCTTCAGGGGGAAGCCCGCACCGCACCGCCTGCCGGCCCTGCGCTCCCGCCCGCTGAGCCAAAGGAGCTCCTGGAACTGTGTGTCCACCCACAGGGCTGAGGCTGTCCCCGTCCGCCTGGAGCGACAGAGCCACAGCACCATGAGCATCTTCATAGGATAGAGGGCTCCCCTCCTACCGATCGGGACAGGGCTTCTCAGACTAATGAGGCTGCGAGGATTTGGAGTCCACTCAGGGACCAGGGATGGGGCCCTTTCTCTGAGTGTCACATGAGGGCACATGGTCCCTTTCACTCATGAGTGAAGACGAGTTTCTCCGGCTGGAGCTGAAACACCAAAGACACCCTGCCTGACCCGAGTGGGGAACAGGCGGAGCAGGGCTGTCCAGCCAGAGGGGGCCTCGCCCCAGGGCCGCTGCCTGAAGCGTCTTTCTCCACAGCACTCCAAGCTGGGGGTTCCTGGTGGCAATGACCTGGCACCAGTGACCATCAGCCGTCAGCACTGAAGCTCTTCGGGCTTCTGTCTGTAAATCTGTGTAATACCAGTGGCTCCGTTCTCCCGTTCAAGTCTATACATATTTTTTAAAGCCAAATGTTATTGAAAATCATTGGAGAAATGTTTACAGTTCCCCAATCATCGTTTCATTAATATTAACCTTAATGAACCTTGGAATCGAGACATGGTAACCAAAAACCAGAAATTAATCTCAACAAAAAACACTCAGATTATAGTCAGACAACTGCAATTCCGTCTGTAAGATGAATTCCATTTGCCCATCATCCTACTCGTATAATAGGTAAGTTCCAATTAAAAAGCTCTTTATCCACGTATGAACAGGGTGCTTCATAGTCTACATTACAAATACTTGATAATTAACCTGAATTAAAATGTTGGCAGAATGCTTTTGCTTTGCTGAGAATACTGAACAAAGGATCTCATTTGTATTTAAGAAAGATAACAGCAAGTCCTATAAAAATAATCAAACTCCAGATATGTCTAACAGCTTGCTTTATTAAAAATGGGATGAGATTCTTTCCAACCATGACAGAAAATGTAACATTTCATTCTTCAGTAGCGTAAAATCTGCCCGAAATAGATGTTTGTCATTTTTGAAATTCCACATCTTCATAGAAACCGAGCTCACAGGCACTGAGTCATTTCCTTTAGACTTAAACACAGCGTTAAAACATCTACAATAATAGAAATTGTTTTGAACTACTGCTATTCAAAACCCATAAAAAACATGATGTTCTTATTCAATAGATCCTTTGTTGCTTAGCAAGCATTTTCCTCCAGCTACTGAACCTCGATAAATATAAATTTCGTCTCTGTCTGATCAACAAGAAAATTACATCAATCCATATCCAGAACTAACAGAGAGTGAGTGCTACAGTTTGATGAGAAATGTGCATTTGGCTCTGGGATGAAGGATGCACAAACAATGACTAATGGATAGGTTGGTTTTCACCCCTTAATGCTAGTGTTTAAGGCTCAAGAAACATTGAGTACGCCTGAGCTAAGTCATCCCAAAGGCCTTTTTAAAATGGAAGGTTCCTTCCCTCCATCCCAACTCTGAAAAAAAAAAAAAAAAGCCAATCCAACCACCACAACCCAACTCCGATAGAAAGAATTATTAAAGAGGGTGGACAGATCCGGGGAGGAGAGAGGGAAAAAGGAAGAGGGTGGACAACTTCGATATGTCTCTTTAAATTACAGTATAATCTGGATTTTAAACAAACAGCCTAAACTTCCTTTAGTTTCAGTGGTAATGCCAAAGATAACAGCAATAAAAATTCTAATGTTCCACTTTCAGGAATTCAAAATGAAAAAAAAATTCAGTTTTGTTTACTGATAGCTTATCTTGAAAAATGTACTTACACTGTATGTTTTACAAGTAAAACAGGTTAAAAAAAAACCTGCAAGAAACAAAATCCTGGTCCTTTATTGTTTCATTGATGTAAAAAAAACTTAAAAATAACCACATTGTAGAGAACTCATTTCTATTCTGCACTGTTAATAGAATCAGTTACCTACATGTGGACATGTTTGCTACATGTTACATAAAATTTCCTATAAATGAAAATAAAATAGCCGCGCTATTTTTAAAAGGGTAAAACCAGAAACATACACAAAAGATACCAGAAACTAACAAGAATCATGAATACTACTTCACACAAAATGGCTCAGTAATTTGAATGAGTAGATGTGAAACCTCTTTGGAAACGAAAAACTTTGTGCTTTAGATGTTTCAGAACATCTATTTTCAACAGAGGCATGTAAAGGAGAAGTTACAAAGCAACTAAAAATCTAGGTCTTTCTTGTTTCCTGCTCTCTGTATCTATTTTTAAACTTACACACGCACAAAGCATGGGGTGATCTCAAATATGTAAAGATTTTACATTTATAAACAAAATTCTAATATGTGTCAGGCAACTTAGCCTATATTAGCACTATTATGGTGTTTTAAAAACTGGTTTTCTCGATTATAAGAATTTTGCATTTTCAAGTAACTAGAATGCTAAAACTAATCTATTTTTTTAAATTCAGTTGTTATTAATAAAAAAAATCACTTTTAAGACTCGCCAAAAGTTTTAATGAGTCCTCTATTCTCCTAAGTATTTAAGGACAAAGCAAACAGACATGTAGTAGCTTGCTACTGACTGAATTATGCCCCCGCCGCACCCCAAATTCACATATTGAAACCCTAATCCCCAGTGTGATGGCATCTGGAGATGAAATCATTAGGTTTAGGTGAGGTCATGATGTGGGGCCCTCAGGGTGGGATCAGTGCCACCGGAAGAGACACCAGGGAGCTCTCTCTCTGCCAAGACCTTGCACATCCAGCCTCCAGACTGTGAGAAAATAAATGACTGCTGTTTGAGCCGACCGAGCTGTGGTATTTTGTCATGGCAGCTAAAGGAGGGGATTGTGTAAAAATTATGATGATCTTTCCAAATAAAATGCTGGTCGTGTTCTGTTCAACAGTTACAGGGATTCCTACAAGTTTATTATCCCTTCCTCCTTCTTTAACCAGGGTATCAAAAACAGGTTATTTTCCCCAAAGGGTTACTTTATGCCAAGTAAAACAAGGTCAGGCTTTGCAATAACTTGTGTCCTACAGAAACTGGAATGCACAATGCATACCAAGTCCCCTTTACACTTCTGCACAATTAATTGCAACAAATGGAAATAATTCGAGAATTGAAATAAGTCCCTAGAAAGAAACTTAAATCACAAAGTCCAATTTTGTCAGAATTTAACAGATGTCATTTATCGGTAACAATGGGAGTTTAATTTTCGAAAACATGACTATTTTTATAAGGCATACGCAAATCCTAAAATCGTCAACTGTAATTCTTGCACAATCTTCCTCTGAACAGCATGCCTACCACTGTCCATCAAAGATATTAAATAAAACATGCACGTAATATCTTGTGACAAAATGTGATCAACCCATACGACTGCTCCTTAAAGAATGCACTAAAATCAGCTTATTAAGTCTCCAGCCATTTCAAATTACCCCTGACAAAAAAAAAAAAAAAAAAAAAAAAAACAGGAAAAGGGGAGGAGAGAGTAGTCATTTTGAAAAAATTCTCTCCGTAGAAAAGGGAATAAAACACAGCCAGATCCGCATGTGGGCATGAAATATAAGAGCCTCACGCATGGTTTTAATTGAGAGTTTTAATTCATGAGACGGTAAAGCCTTGAGGAAAGTCTGTTATTCCAGTAAAGAAGAATGAAGCATGCTTAAACTAAGACACAGGAAAATGAGAATTTTTACGTTACAGCTCGGACACCATTAACTGTGTACAGAAAGCTGTCAGTTAAAATCCATGAAACCTCATATAAATATTATATATGTTATATATGTACATATTATATATATTACATATGTGTATATGTGTGTGTATATTTTTATTATTATTATTATTTTTTTACTCTGGAGGCAGAACCCCCCGCTCCGTGACGGTGGATCCCGCGGCGGGTGGGGACGCAGCGCCGGGCAGGGGAGGGCTCGGCGGGGCGTTATTCATTAACGTTCCACTAAAACGACGCACCGAAAGAATTCCCGACCCTTTACACCGAAAATAGAGTTGAGTGCATAATAAATATTGTTCTCAATGTCCGAATTCGCTGAAACTTAAAACCATGACACGGAGGCCCCTCTTGTCGCGTTCAGGCGCCCGCGCGGGCGGGGGGGAGGGTGGCGGTGGGGACAGTGTGGGGTCCCCCCGTGCGCGTCCGGGGGGAACAAAGCCGCCCCGTCGGGCGCTGCCGTCGGGGCCGAGCGGGCCGCTGTCACCGCGGCCGGCGCGGCGACGCGGGGACCAGCCCACGCCCCCTTCCGCGCGGCCCGGCCGCGGGACACGCGCGCGCCGCCCGGTGCGCCCGGGCGTCCCCCGCCGGCCGTCGCCCCCTCCGCGGCCGCCGAGCCCACGGCGCGGCCCGGCCCTCGGCCCCGGACCCCGGGCCCCGGCGAGGCGGCCTCCCCGCGGCCAACGGCCCCGGCAACGGCCGCCCGCGCTGCGCGCCCGCCCGCCGCCCACCTGTTGGTCGCACTCGGGGCACGATTTGGTGGCCATCTTCACTTTCTTGGCCCGAGTTGCGGACATGCTCCTCTCCCGCAGCGGCGGCGGCGGCGGCGGCGGCACCGGCGGCGGCGGCGGCTCCGGCTCCTCCCCTCGTGCCTCAGCCGCCCGGCTCCGCCCGCCCGGCCGCGCTGGCCACACGGAGGCGCAGGCGGGGGCGCAGGCGGGGGCGCGCGCGCGTGCGCGTGCGTGCCGAGGGGCGGGGCGTGAGGGCGCCGGCTCCGTGGGGCCGCGGACCGCGCTGCCACCCACGCGGCGCCGGCCCTCGCGCGCGTCCCGATTCTCACGAGACCAGAGGCCGGGACCCTCCGGAGGGACCCTGGCCACGCCTCCTCTCGGCAGGACTGACGGCGCGGGCGTGGCTTGGGCGGGACCTGGCAGTGACGGGCGTCGGGCTCGACCAACGAGCGCACAGGACGCAGGGCTGGGCACGCCCCCTCCCGGGGGGAAGGAGAACCAAGTGGGTGGAGCCTGGAGCGCCCAGCTAACTTCGGTAAGGGGTGGCAAGTCCAATGGTTGAGTGGTTGGAGTAAACAACTGACTAACGCCCTGGACCCAGAGTCATACACTCATTTAATAAATAATTGCCTAAGTCCTACTGTCAGGCAAATAAGAATAAAATGCAGCGGCCTGGCCCTCAAGGAGAATAGTCCAGCTATTTAGAGCGTGTGACTTTACTGTCCACAAAGAAGGACTAGTTTTTTTTATACAACAGTCACTGATACGAAATTAGGATAAAAATAAGTTATTACTGAAATGTAGTGAAATACTGTATATACAAATGCAAGTTCGTGGAATTCGACTGACAAAATTACATTCAACAATAGGCACAAACATAACAGAGAAAATAATGTAAGAAACTGTACACTTTGCTCAAAGAAAATTTGCCAATCAGCATGTATGACAGACAATGGCTATGACACTGGTAAATTTCATTCCACAATTGTAACAGGTATGAGTGAAATTTCTAGTCTGCATATTAGGTGTCTATAAGCACACTTTGAATGAATACAATGTATATACATATTTAAAGTTGTCAATGTGACAAATGAGATTGTTTCTTCTTTGGTCATTTATAGGTTAGATTGATGAATGCGCTGCTTGCTGGAAAAAATATTATGTCTCCACTAGTTCTAAGTTATCATTGTTAACAAAAGAGTGTCCAAACCTAGAGAAAGTTTTAAGTTTTCATCTGAACGAACTTAGAATCATAGGAGAAAACCAAAGGAAGGTACGTGAAATCCACTGGTGGTAGATTAACAAGGCGGGAGAAAGCAAAACAGGGAAATCTAGGATTAGATAAAAAGCAAATGGAGAAACACTTCTTTTGCATTGGTGGATATAGGATAGTTAATATTACTGCACGGCACACAGAGATGGTATTTGGGCAATCAGATAGATCACAGTGAGGGGTTTATGGTCACGCTCTGGTGCTGCAGGTTGTGCCTCGTAGGGGTCTGGAAAAGACAATGACTGCGACATTTCAAAGGCCTGTTATCCTGGACACACAAGAACAATGGACGGGCTCACTTAAGGTAAAGGTTGACTTTTGCTAAGGAAGCTATGGGCCTGGGATTGACTACCTGCTGTGATCTGCCCAGTTAGGAATTTGTCCTCAGACCAACCTGTGTGGTTACTTTTAGTCACTGAGCTTATGAGGCCTGCCACGTGGCTTTCTCTCCGACATACACACACAGCTTGTCAGATATATTTGATAGCTCCTTTATCACTCACATCATGCTAAGTAAGTTCATGGGAATAGAAGGAAAGATTTCGAAGCAATTTCAGTCATTTCATGGTTCATTCTTAAGCTTTATCACAAATGAAATGACGATGTATTTTCAAAATTCATATTCAATCGTCCTAAGTGGCTAGGTCCAACAATTTATCCCATAGAGTAAATATTAAAATTTCAAATAGTTTTCAATGAAATAAATGGTTTTCAGATCCATCATTTTCCTGGGCAGGGTTCTCCTTTCCAGGGAATGTATAATTCAAACTGTTCTATTACATTTGTAAAATATCGAATTATAATTTTTCACAGATGGGCAATGTCAAGTTCATTGTCTCATTGATAATTATTAAACTATGAAACATAACAATATGTAAAATCTGTTCTTTCGACTTTTCTGACTTTAATTTTTGTTCTCCAGTCTTAACTGCCACGTGTTACATTCTTTCCTTCCATTAAAATATCAAGATCCAAAGAGCTTCCATAAAATGCTAGCAAACCAAATTCGGCAACATATTTTCAGGTTTAGACATCGTGACCAAGTAGAGATTTATTCCCAGATTGCAGGATGCTTCAACATAGAAAAGCCATTCGATGTGAGTAATAAAACCACAGGAGTGACAGCAGCAAGATGGTGTGTGAGGCGTTTTCTACCATCTGGCCCTCAAAGAAGATTGATCTTGACAACACCCACACATGAGAGTACCTTTGTGGGAGTCCAGTGCAGAAGTTCTAGCACATCCTTGGGTGGGGGTGGGGGGACCCAGGAGATCGGTGTGGTGAAGAGAGGAAGAGGAAGAGTTTCACTGTGCCTGTCTGTGTCCCCCTCTTACAGGACAGTGCAGCCCAGTGCCAGGAGAGTGCCCTTCAGCCCGCAGCTTCTCCCACAGCAGAAAGGGGAGCATGTAAATGAGAGTCCAGCTTCCCCAGCTATGTGGGACACTGCCAAAGAGGCCCATCTCTTTCCTTCCCCATCCTGAAGACCGTGGGTGGGTCCGGGGTAGGGTGGGAGGGGTGGGGGATGGGAGCCTTGGAGTGCATCAGAGGCAGTGAGTCCTCTGTTTTCTGGACTCCATCAGAGGGCCACCCACAAACCGCTGAAGAGGCCTTGCCTACAGAGCCCTCCAACTGGCCCACAGGGACCTGCAAACCACCCACAGGCACCCCAGTGCTGCCCACACCTCATCCCCACAAAGCCCCCTGCTTGCGGCCAGTACGTGTGCCTCTGAGGGTGGCAAGTGCAAGCGGTGGCAGAGAATTTGTGAGCTCGGCCGAGAAAACTGGCTCAACTCTATAGGATGGTGAGACAGACTGTGAGAACTCGCCATTTAGCTGCAGAGACACCTGCCGTCCCACCCTCAGGAGACACAGCGGGGGGTCCTAGGGCCTGGTCACCCCGGTCCAGGGCACGACTCTTCTGATGAGCAGCCTGCTCCAGCGCTCCCGTGGGACAAGGCCAGACCCGGCCGTGTTCCTAGGCTCCCCCTTTCTCTTTCCCTGGTGTCACCCTGTCCCCTAATAAACCTCTTCTACTCCAAACTCCATCTAGCGTCTTCCTCGGTCAGCGTGGCCCTAACCGGGCAGTGGAAGGTCCAGAGAGCTCAGTTAGTCCCCTCCTTCCGCCCCATCCCCCACCTGAGCAGGGACTCAACGCCAGATCTTGGGAGAGGGCGCCCACCCCCTCCAAGGTTCTCCTTGGGGATCAGACTGCAGCGTCCTCCAGGGCTCCGCCCCGCACCACAGCTCCTGGCTTCCTCGCCCGCCCGCAGGCTTCTCCCATCCCGCTTCGCACCTGCCCTGCTGGCGCTGCCTCCGTGTGAGTCTCCCACGCCTGACTCCTCCTCTTCCGGCATGGTGCTCAGGACCCCACCCAGAGCCGGCAGCTGGGGCGGCGCACCTGTCGGGGGTGGGCCTTCTCCCACGCTGCAGCTCCTGCTGGGGCCTCCCCTCTTTTGGCGCCATCAGGCCCGTGAGTGGCAGCTGCTTCCTCCGGTCCCTAACTCCTACACACTTACCCGGTCCTTGGTTGGTTCGCAGGGTCCTTTCCCTTTGGGAGGGGCCCTGTTATTAACCTCTGCCCACTCACCCCTTCAGGGTGTGCTACCTGTTTCCTACGAGAACCCTGACCATAAATATGACTATTACAGAATTTAAAGAGTTTATATTATCTACTATCTATCTATCTATTCTATCTATTTACCTGTCATCTATCATATTCATGCATCATCTACCTATCATCTATCTATCATTCATCTATCTAGTTCATAGCACCTAGACCTTCGGAATGAGACCCAAGGTTAAGGTTGTAGGATGACTCCCCTTGACCCCCATCCAGTCAGGTTGGCTCTGGGACTGTTTGAATAATGAGCTAAATGAGAGATAATTTCACAAGTCTGATTCCCACTCTGAGGTTCTTGCCAGGGTGACGGTAACGACCTCCTGCAGTGGGCCCTCAAAAGGCCTTCCAGCTGGAAACGGCCGGTAAACAACTTGCAAAGGTGACATCTGACACTAGATGGCAGCCGTGACCGCCCGTGCTGTCACTCGTGGAAGCCACGGACAGTCTCAGCCTGCCTACCCTGCAGGTCCAAGTTTCACAGTCCAGAAAAGTCAGCTCTCCACTCTCCAGGCAGGCCTGCCCCCACGTTCCTCCAGCAGGAAGCAGCTGGTGGTTTTCCAGCACGTGGGGTACGTGGGCCTCCCTGCCCTGCCAGGGCTGGGAGGGTTCCTACTTGTACCTCCCTCTACTGGCCATCCCTGGGTGCATCTGTTGCTAGGCAATCAAACACCCATTCGCCATGAGCCTGGGGCTCTGGGGAAGAGGCCAAGGATAGGGAGGCTTGGGGGAACGGGCTCCTGGTGCAGGAAATATTGGTGTTTGAACTGGGCCTCCCCCTTGCTAAATGCTTGAGCTGGCCTCCCCCACCCCCTTGGGATTTAGCAAATGAGTGACATTGGTTAAAATCAATGTATTAATAAAGACACTTAGTTGCAAGCAACTGAGGCCCGGTGGCAATGAGTTTAAGTCATATAAAAAAATGAGAGAACTGTTGAGTCAATGACTTTAAAGGCCATGTATGTGAATTTAGACACAGTTATATCCACCTGAGTTTCAGGCATGGCTGGATCTAGGTGCTGAAAAAAAAAATCAGGATCCTATTTGTCTCTATACAGTCTCCCCTGCTCTCTTGAACACAAACCCCCAAATGCTAAAAGAAATACATGTCTTTTTTCATAATTCTGCCAAGACTCCCAGCCTTGATTTGGGTCCAAATTCGTTTCTAGACTAACCGATGGGAGGAGGCCTGAGAGGTGACATACCCAATTGGGCTAGGTTAAGGGCCCATTGCTAGAAAGAAATATAGGTCAGGATGAGAATAAGGAAGGCTTGGCTCCCCAAGGAAAAAAAAATCAGGGCACTGTCCCCTGAAGAAGGGACACAGGACAAGCAGAGTCAGCAGATGCCCATGGCGACCAGGCCGCTGGCTCCTTCTTCTCTTCTGCTCACCTATCCGTTGACTCGCTCAGCACACCTGAGGACCACCCACCGGAACTCACGTCCGGCTCTGCCTCTCCTTCCTACCTGTGGAGAGAGACAGCTACACAATGCTGCCACTGTCCCACAAGCTGGCCCCAGGCCCGAGTGGAGGTTGCGTTCTGCAAACTGCCCTTAGCGACTGTCCAAGCGTAACTGACGTCCATGCTGACGTAAATCCGCACCCCCCCCCCACCTCCAGCTTTGTGCTGGAAGCAGGCTGCTGTCCCCCCCACACACACTCCGGCGAAACACGTCCATTTCCTGTATCTGGTGGCATTCACGCTCCGGTACCCGTGACCACCCCTTATGCTGTAGGATTCTTCGCCCCCGCCAAGTGGCACGGTGATGTTTCGTCTTGCACTTGGCCCAAGACCTGCCTCGTATGTAGTTTTCTATTAATAAAGTTTACTCATTACCAGACTGGGGGGGGGGGCAGCCTCCTTCTCCGGCCTTTCCCTGCCCTCCGCTTACGGAGGTGGATTTCAGTCTCTGGGCTGATTGATGATCCCTGGGTCGCGTGTACCTCGGCCCAGGTAAGAGTCCTGCTTACCCGGCCCCTGAGTCCTCCCGTCCCACAGTCTCCTAAAGTCCCGTTCCTTTCCTTCAAAGCACCGAGCGGTCCAAGATGGCACAGCGACATGTGATTATTAACCTGGTGTTAATAATCCACTAGATGATGATCGTCCAAGAGACTAGATTTTGGTATCCCTAGAGCTTCACGCAGTGGCTGGCACATAGTAGGTATGCAGGAAATACGTGTCACTCATTCATTCGCCACTTAGACACGGGGGATGGTGAGTGCGGTCAGACCAGGCTCCTCCTGCCTGGCCTCTCGTGAATCAGCGAGCACGATCCCACTATGAAGCTTCCTCCAAGAACAGCAAACTCAAGGAAGCCGGGGGAGAAATACCGAAACCACAGGGACCCGGGAAAGCCATCCCCGAAGGCCACGATGTCGGCCTAACTTTAGAAAAATGAGAAGGCAGAAGCCAGACGAGGGAGAGGAGGAGGACACCCTCAGAAACGTGTAGGAAAATGAGGAAATCGACATAACCCGGTGCATTCTGGGAGAAATCGACATAACCCGGTGCATTCTGGGAGAAATCGACATAACCCGGTGCATTCTGGGGGAAAATCGACATAACCCGGTGCATTCTGGGAGAAATCGACATAACCCGGTGCATTCTGGGGGAAATCGACATAACCCGGTGCGTTCTGGGAGACCCGAAGGCTGCAGTCTCCCTGTAGAAACCCTGCAAGTGGGGGGAGCCACGCAGACGGTAGGGCTTTCACCTAACTCAGTGCCTTTCTAGAGACAGAAAGAGAAAGACAGGAGGAGGGAGGCAGAGGAGGAGGCGGAGGGGGAGGAATCCAAAGTAGAATTTGTTGGACAAAAAACTAGCTGAATTGGATACGGAGAAGCTGTCTAATCACATCAGCACTTGGTAGGGCGGCTGCCACATAGTAGGTCTTCCAAAAACGTGTGAACGCCTGATGAAAGTCAATGGAATTGACAGATTTTTCTTGAAACAGAATAAAGCCAGCCAGGGATATATATGGCTCATTAGGAATCCAAGCAGACTCCTAAAACCACACAAAAGACATAAAGGGCGAAGGAAATTACTTGAAAACGGGACGATTGGTATAATCCTGTCTGTGTAGACAAAAATGTGCTCGGCTTCGCGTGCCATTTGCCGCCAGGATCTGAGACTGCAACTAAGAAAGGGGGGAAGCGGGCTGTGAGGGCGGTCAGCTGCCAGGCCAGGACACGGGCCGGGGGCCCCCATTTAAGGGTTCCAACGGAAGCCCGGGACACAAGCCTCTTTTGTGTTTCAATTAGCACGTGTGAGACCTGGGCTTTGTTGAGATAGTTCTATGTATAAGGACAGTTCACACTTCATTAGAAAGAAAGCTCCATCGCGGTCCCCAGTTTCTCCTCCAGCTGTGCCTGGGTCCCCTGTGGATTGGCCGTGTTAGGCGGAGAGGTCAACGCTCCGTGGTTTGTAAATAAGTCCGTGCGTTGCGTCCCAGGCTGAAGCAGTGGCTGCTCCCCACCCAGGCTGGCCGTGAAATCCTGACTCAGAGTCCAACGTCCGGGAACAACATGAATCGAATCTCACGACGGGGTGTCCCTAGCGGCCTTCCAGGGCACAGCCTGACACCCGCACACAGGTGCGGGGAACCCGGAAGCTCCCATCCCTTACAAGGAGGGATGAGCCGATGAGCTGATGAAAGCATCACTCCAAGTCACTGTCCCTCACAGCCTGAGACCGAAGGACCCCTGCCCTCCACTCGCTATTGGCCACGTGGGGCATTTTCCTCTCTACCCTCAGGATCCATACACCTTCGACAATGGGACAAACTTTAACCTACATCCCAACCCATGCCAATTATCGTTCTAAGTATCTTACTCATGGTTAGTCAATTTCACGTCCCAGCAATCTCATGGGGCTGCGCTATCATCCCCCACTTTTCAGACGAGGATGCCGAGGCCCAGAGAGGCGTGGTAACCCCTTCGATGGTAAAGCCAGTATTAGACGCTGTGACATGCTGCCTCGGAAGAGGAGCTGCCATCCGAGCCCGGTGGCGCTGTCCCTTGTCACAGCCGCGCTCCGTTAACCATGCCTGGCTCCCTGCTCCCCGCCCTGTGTCTTCAGGAGCTTCTGGAGAAGCTGCTGACCTTGGCCGTGCAAGAGCATGGTCATGTCACTGTTCTCGCGATCCCAGCCATCAGCTCTGCGACCCTGTCAGAGCCGTGAGTCAAGACGAGTGCTTCTGAGAGAAAGAGATGCTCTCTTCTCCCCCGGTTTGGAGACGGAGAAGGTGGAGAGGGGAGCCACCCCGGCCCATTCACTGCGTGAAGGGCGATTCCAGTTGGACGTGAACAGAGAGAGGGGGACGAGGGACCCATGGCACAGGACTTGGGCATCGCCACGCCGCACGGCGCTGGGCTCGTGCCGTACGGTGTAACCGGGGACCCTGGAGTCAGCCAGAAGTTGACCTGATTGCCACGACCCGATATGAACCCTGAAGGGCCAAATACCATCACACTGCTTGGTTCCAGGAGCCCACGCGTCCCTTTTTAAAAAGTGAACATGAGTCGCGTTTTTCTGCGACATGAATCGTAACACATCCTCCTTAAAACGATCTCAGTAAATAAAGCTTGTGAAAGCTGAGCCAAGAAGCCCATCGGTCGCCAAAGCTGTGAGGGAACAATAAGCTCACTGTTCAAAAATGAAGCCGTGACTCGAGGCCTCGCCACGCAGAACAGGCAAAGGGCCACGCTTCTGAAATCCTCAGCTGTCCTCAGATCACGCCCCGAAATGGCTCTGAGTGGATTCACCATCGTAATTACCTGTAACTCTGGTTAATGTTGAAATGCCTTTAAATGTTCTCTGAGCAGGGGAAAGCGTCATGGACCAGGAGTTAGGCGAAGACGGGACAGGGTCAGCCAGGCAGCAGAAAACAGCGAGGGACCTGGTGTGCTGAGGAGGACAGCCGAAGAGGACTTTAGCCTTATCTGTGTGTTTGTCTCTCATAAAGGAACATAAATGCAAGTTATTCGTAAAATCAAAAATTAACTTTAAAATAGATAGGGCTCATTACGAGTGTCAGCGTACCTTTTGTCAAAAGCAGTGGAACCCCTCAGATGAAACATATGAAACATCTGTTGTGTTTCTGCTTCTCTGGGAGAGAATTCAAACACGTGATCGCTTCCTTCCTGGGAGCGGCCCCCCCCACCCCCACTTAGCCCTGGTTCAAGTACACGGCACAGCGTCCTGGCCTGGCCACGGGAGCAACTGTAATAATTCGCTTCCTGTACTCTCCTGGCTCTTTGTCCTTCTCTAACAATTCTGGATAGACACAGAAGTGGCATAGCTTTTGAATCTCCCTGAATCCTCCTCTCCCCATAAAAAGCAAAACAACAGACAAACAAAACCAGACAGAGTGACTACACGTGTCGTGGCGCAAGTGAGAACAAGGACCCACAGAGCCGAATCAGGGAGAATGAAGAGCCTTTATTAGCCGCCGGGGACTGACTCTCTACCACGCAGGGTTCGAGGAGATCAGCCCCCAACCTCCAGAGGAGGCAGCTTATGAAGCCTCCAATACGCCCTTGAATAAGCAGCAAGCAGATGACAGAAAGCAGAAATTAGCAGTTAAAGTCTTGCACAATGATACATGTTTTCGGGGGACTCTCAGAGCCAACGAGGCGAGCAGACAGCTGCATTATCTGCACTTTGGAATGCTGTGTTCCTCCTTGAGGCTGGCGCTTGGTGACACCACCTCCCTGTGACTGATTTACTGTTTCTCCCGGGGGTCTGCCCTTGGAGATGTCACTTCCCAGTAACGGGAGAATGTTCACTTTTACACATGGCAAACCCAAAAACTATGGACAATATCCACAGCAAGGCCACGTGATAAGGTATCCCCCCAAAACTCCAAAATATGAGAGAGTGAGGACAGTCACCACGCACACTGCGAGATCTGCGTGATATCCACATGTGTGTAAAAGCAGAGAGCGGAAACATGGCGTCTGATGGGCTGGCAAAACGGTATTAGAGGGAGGCAGAGTGGGCTGATTGGAGCGAAGCGGTGACGTTAACAGGGGTTCTGTTTGCTCCCATACCAGGTGAGGACGAGGGGTCTCTGATGAGGCTCGAAGGGGCTGGAGCAACAGACACAACATGGACCCCGAAAGCTGATGGACCAACTTCCCTCCCACAAAGCTGGAGCACGGTGTAAACTAGTTTTTTCAAAACTAGCCGCCGTCATTTTGGCAGATATGAGAGAGCCGAGATGGACATAAATTAGAGCTAGAAAAACATGGCAGTTCAATGATAAAACTCAGGAAAAAAATGAGGTAGAAATAAGAGTTACTTTAGAAATAGAACTAACCCAGAAAAAAAATAAATGAATGCCCACTGCAGGTATTGCCTGATGAGAAAGAGAAGGTGGAAAGAAAAAGTTTTAAAATTAAGAATAAAGAAAGAAAGAAAATGGGTTGTTATAATGGTAGGTTGTCCTACGTAATCCCTATGGAAACCGCAAAGAAAATATATAATGTACGGCTGGTAACTATAGTGACCGACACTGTATTGTATACTTGAGAGTTGCTAGGACACACTATGGAGGTGACGGATGTGCTCGCTAGTTTTAGCGTGGCAATCATTTTACCATAAGTGCTTGTATCAAATCACACATCTCAATTATTAAATCTCAATAAACCCCCGGCAAAACAAAAAAAAAAAGTCTATAGAACATACCAGAAAACAAGAAACAGAATGGCAACAGTCATTCTTTTCCTATCAGCAATTACTTTAAGTGTAAATGGGTTAAACTCCCCAAGCAAAAGATACAGATGGCAGAACAGCTTTGAAAAAATAGGATCCAACCACTATATAGGCTGTTGAGATATAACAAAAGATAGATTTGGATTTTGTCCCCAGTTCCCAGCACGAAGCTCCTAAAACCCTGGGAATTTCCTGAGTGATCGGAGTGTCTTTTGTTATCTGTGACAAGTCCCTTTTGGTCCTATCTGAGTTCATGCCAAAGTATCAAAGGAGCCCTTAGATACTTTCAGGGGACGGGCTGGCCCTGCTGAGGTCAGGGGTTAGGAGGCTTTCGGCCTCACCCTCCCAACTCCCAGGAGGTCAATGAGTCCACACTTGCATTCAGTGACCCATGGTCAGTGACAGAATGAGTCCTGTCTGCGTAATGAAGTCTTGAGAAAAACCAGAACTAGGCGGCTCAGGGCGCTTGTGGGTGGATGGACCTAGCAAGGTGCCGTGAGGGTGGCACGCCCCGAGAGGGCCTGGAAACCCTGCGTCACCGGACCCTGCTGGTCCTTGACCTCTCCTGAGTCGTATTCCTTATAACAAAGTGTCATCTCATAAGTGTAGCAATTTCCCAAGGTCTATGAGTCATGCTGGATAATCACTGAATCTGAGCCGGGGGACACGGGAACGCTTGAGTTTGGTTGGAGTCATCTGGGCAGAAGGGCAGGTAGCTTGGGGACTCCACCTGTGGCTGGCATCGGACGTGGGGGAACTTCGGTGAGACTGAGCCTTTAATAACCTTTGGGGTCCCGAGTTCAAGTCTCAGCTCCGCCCCTTACCAGCTATGTGATCTTGACGAGCACCCCAATCACTCTGAACCTCAGTTTTCCCGTCTGTGTAATGGGGTTCACAGCCGCAAGTACATGGCAGGGCCGATCTGAGATAACGCAGTTACACGCTCAGCACAGTGCCAACACGTTAAACATGCTTAATAAATATTCGCTGTAACATTAATAACTATTACTATTCATGCCAGGCCAGCCTGGTGCTAACCCCGAATCAGAGACAATGTTCCAGGCGGACATCGGTGCCTGCTTCTCTAGCAAAATAGAGAAGAGATTTCCTTTCTTATCGTACAGAGGGGGCTGAAGAATGAATCTAAACTAGAATTTAGAACCTGAATGAGTCGATGAGAATTATAGAGCATAAGGGCTCACGGGACCGCATAAATATGGCTTTTCTCCCAAGTTCCTAGGGCCCGGAACTACTCGCCAGCTTCTCTGGTTGAACGTTTACGTCGCCTCCTGAAGAGACTATCTGGGAAAAGCCGGGGCGAAGCGGCTGGAAATACTGATCGGAGCCTCGCTCAGCATTCGGTCCGGGCTGCAGGGCGCTGAGCAGCTGCAGTCACTGAGTGGGCTGCCAAGCGTTTTCTGCCAGTGGCCGGGGCCGTTTCTGAACTCGTTCCCGAAGGTCCTGTGTGGGAGGACTCACGTCAGAGTCCTCATGTGCCTGCTAGCAAGAAATCAGGTGTCAGGGACAACACACACCACACGGAAGAGGCTGTACCCGCTCCCCAAGGCAGACACGTGCTCGCTTCCCCCGCCCCGCCCCCACCCCCCAGAACGCCCTGCACTTTGTCAGGTCGGCTGCCAAGGCCACCGTGTGCCTGCCGGAGCTCTGAAATGTCACCACTGCGATGCCAACCTACAAATACTGCTTTATTCAGTTTCCATCTCCGCAAATGACACTCGGGTCTGGCCTGGCTTTGGATCACGAGTTTATCTTTCGCTCCCTCTGCGTGTCATCTTGAAAGCTTAGCGGATAACATGTGTCCCGGCTGTTAGCTCACTCTTCCAATATTTGCTTGTTTGAGAGGCAATTCCTTGGCTTTGAAGAGACTCAGAGCACGTGACGTTTCAATGAAACCCCCTTAACTTTACCCTATAAACTCAAGCCTGACTTTTAAAAAAATGATGCCCTCATGTAGAAAGGGAAACCTGAGGGGCGAGGATGGGAGCTGATGGGTGGAGGAGAGGGGGAGGGAGAGATGGAAAGAAGGAGAGACACAGAGACAGAGGCAGAGACAGAGACAGAGACAGAGACAGAGACAGACAGAACGGGACTGAAAGCACTCGAGAGAACGGACCTAACAGACCCTACTTCCTTCCTTCATTCGTTCATTCATTCACTCACTCATTAATTCATTCGTTCATTCATTTGACAAACACTGACTGAGGACCTGTGTGCCAGGTAGGCTGTTCAGTTCTAGGGACGCAGGAGAGCCTGCCCCCCCACCCGTCACCCACACCCTAGTGCACCCCAGTCCGGGACAGCACGGCACCCTGTCGACACCACAGTCCCTCCTCCCGCACCCCCACTGTCCCCTCCGATCCAGCCTCCATGAGGCAGAATTTCACACATAACTGTGATCGTGTCACTCCCCTGCTTTAAGCCTTCCAGAGGCTTCTAATTCTTCTCAGGATGAAGACCAAAATTCTTGCATTCAGGGTCTGACCTCTGTCCGGACACCGCTCACCTCTGAGGCCTGTCTCTCTGCCCCACCCTCCTTGTCTGTCCTGGGGTCACTCACTCTAGCCTCCTTGGAGCTCCTGAGACCTCCTGGCCTTTAGAGGTCCCTGACCTGGGGTGCTGTCTGCCTCACCCCTGAGACAGAGGAAGCGGGAGGAGCAGGGTGCGTGCGCCTTAGGGACCAGCTCCTGTAGGGGCCGTGGGAGGCAGCGGGATGGGGCAGGAAAGCAAACCTTTGCAGTCCCACCAGACGCTCGGCCAGCCTCACGGGGCAGCCGTGGGGCAAACGGCGCTCCAGCCCGTCCGGGCCTGGCCCTGTCACTGAGCAGAGACTTCTCCAGGTGGGGCATGATGGCGCCCCCACCCAAGGTGTCCCTGTGCCAGTGAGGCAGAATCTGATGGCACTGCCGGGCATGGGCCGCCTGCTGACAACACCCCTTGGGGCGAAGGCAAGTTCTCCCTCATGGGGTGAGGTCGCATCTCTCCTGGCCCTCCAGCTGTCCCACGTCGTCCTGCCCTGCCAGACCTCGGGGCAGCTCAGAATTCCCAGTCCAGGGACGAGCTGCTCCCCGTACATACGGGTGGCAGCCCTGGGTGAAGGATCTCAGCTCCTGCTCCACACGGAACTGTGCCACCTGCCACCTGAACGACGCACTTAGCCTCCCTGAGCCTCATCTGTCGAACAGGGACAATGGCTGCCCTTTCCACTTCCCTGATGTCGGTCAGGTTCAAGTGCAGTGATAGGCAGGAAGGTGCTGTGCACATCGTCCAGTGTGGTTCACAAGAGAGCCAGGGAGTGTTCTCCTCATGCACTCGCAACAGGCTGGCCAAAGCCATCGTCGGGACATGGCTTGTTTCCTACCGTGACGAGGTGAGCGCGCGTGCAGATGGGCCGCGTGCTGGACATTGCTGTTCCCAGGTGCAGAATGAATAATGTGTGCTCACCTGTCCCTCCCAGCGCCCTGGCCCTCTGGTCTCGGTGCGAGAGGGCAGGAAGGGCAGTGACCCTTGGGCGGACAGCGAGGCACCGTGCTTACGTCAGAAGCAGGTCAAGGATAAGTGTGTTTAGAGGTGTGGGCAGGTAGTGTGTGAGGCTGTGTGTCGCCCCAACCGGGCAGAGCGGTGAGAACATGACACTGAAGGCAGCAGGGGCCTTACAGAGACTCAGTGCCCTGGGGGAGAATCTTTCACTGGACACGGGGCCACCGAAACAGAGGCTGGGAAGGACACGGTGTGGACTCAGGTGCTGGGGGCGGACCCGGCAGGAGACGCTCAGATAGCTGGCCGGGGCTCCGGGCGGGCCCCGCAGTTGCCAGCACAGGAATACTCGGATCTTCGGTCTGGCCGGTGTCTCGTCCCCGGTCCCCTTCACTGCTCATCAGTTAGTTTATGACACTCTCTTGATAAGGGGGAATGACTGCCACCCACTAGGTTCCAAAGCCCTGGCTTTTACAGAGTTAGTTACCTCAATGAACGTTCCCCTCAGCCCCATGAGGCAAGGGTGTCACCCCATTTTACAGATGGGAAAACTAGGCTTACAACAGCTAAGTGATGTGCTCATAGTCAGCCAAGCGGGAAGTGGTACCTACATCCAGATTCAAATCTAGATTTTTCTAGTACCTTCGCCCCTGAACTTGGCCCATGGATGACAGGTCCTTACAACAGTTCAGACCATGGGGACTCCCACAAGTGGTTCTCCTGACCCCACAGGCACTGACTGTGTCCTCCTGTCCCTCCAGACCTCACTGGACCTTTCCAATCATCCAGACTTGAGGCAGGCTGTGGGACAACAGGATGGGAAGTCCCCATTAGGTGCCCATGTCACCCCCTTTTGAAGTTCTTGATAGCCCAAATTCGAGGAGACCTTCTCCTGCCCAAGGGGCAGCAGACACATTGAGGTCACCATGACAATGGTCCCAGGGGCTCCCAGGAGAGCCCCTACTTTTTGACCTAGGACAGAGTTGAATAACCCTTAGGGTTCAGCCCTCATCTCTGAATTTTGCTTTGTACACATGGCCCACTGCTGCGTTTTCGAAGCCCCTTCTGCCCCCTCCTTCCACAAATCTAACGTGCGTGTGTGTGTGTGTGTGTCGGGGTGAGGCAGCTCTGGGATGCTTCTCTGCCTGAAAACACCCAGACACAGTGCTTCCAAGAAGGGGAGGGACCTGAGAAGTCATTTAATGCAATGCATCTTGCACACGCGACTCCTCCGAGGCTCAGCGAGGCGAGCGCCTTATCCCGTGGACGTCGGTGTCTCAAGCCACGCGTCTCCCATTCCTTGTCTTGCTCTGCTCTCTCTCTGAGCCAGGAAGTCTTCGCCTGCAGATGCCTTTGCCCCAAATGACAGCCACCCTGTGCTGAGCGTTCATTCTTTGAGAAACATTGACTGAGTGCCTACTATGTGCCGGGAACCCTTATGGGTGCTGCGAACACGATGATGAACCGTTCTGGAGCTTACGAGCTTAGGACGGAGGTCAACCCGAAACCACGCGAAGTGTCTAAACGAGACAGTTTCAGACGCTCGGGAGGAAATAGAAGGAGGTTATGGGGACCGGGCGGGCTTCAGACTGGGTGGTCAGGAAAAGCCTGGCCGCCTGCCCCGGGCCGGGGGCTGGAACCTTCTTCATGCTCTCTCGGCGCCCCTTGGAGGCTGAGGGCAGGTCTCCGTTTGCCCGCGAGGAAGGCCACGTTCAGCACGAGTAAGAACGGCGGTCACGTCCCCGACTCCCGAGCCCCACATCCTGCCGGCCCCCGCCCAACGCCGCCGCCGCCGGGCCCTGGATGATGAAACTCGCGGCGAGGACTGCACCATCCCCCGGCCTGCGCCCTCGCAGGTGCCGGGGTGTGGGGTGCGGGGCGCGGAGCGAGGCGCGCCTCCAAGGGGGAGCCGCAAATTCGCAGGCGGCTGATAGGACAGCCACGGCCCGGCCCCCGGCCGGCCCCCGCCGGGCCCCGCCGCGTGGGCCGGGACGCACCGCGGCTCGCGCCTCTGAGGGGACAAAGGGCCCGCCCCGCGCGGGGCGGAGCCGGACCCGGGCTCCCGCCTCCGGCCCGGCCCCCCGTCAGGCCGGCGCGCGGCACAATGGGACCTGTAGTCGGCGCGGCGCCCGCACCTGCGCCCGAGGCGGGCGCGCGGACCACAAAGCCCAGGAGGCCGCGGGCAGCGCGGGGCGGGCCGGCCGGCGGTGGGTGTGCGGGCGCGGGGCACCCGGCGGGGCCGGCGCCGCGCGCCGGGCTGCGGGCGCGGGCGGCGGAGCGGGAGGGCTGCTCCCCGCGTGCGCGCGAGCCGGGCCGGCGGGGGTGGCCAGGCGGCGACAGGCACGTTGCGCCCACGCGTTAGGCAAAGCTCCTGCCAAGTCCCCGCGCGCGGCGCGCGGGCTCCGCAGCGGCGCGGTGGAGGGTGCGGGGTGGCGCGGGGACCGGGGGGACCGGGGGGGACCCGGGCCCGCCATCGGCTGTGCGCGACGGGCCCGCCGCTCTCTCTCTCTCCGTGCCAGGCTGAGTGCGGGCGGGCGCGCGATGCAGCGGGCGGCGGCGCTGGTCCGGCGGGGCTGCGGCCCGCACAGCCCCGGCCGCTGGCAGCGCGACTGGAGCAGCGCGGCCGCCGAGGCGTCGGCGGCGCCGCGGGTGCGGCCGGCGCGGGGCCGGCGCGAGCGCATCCTCACGCCGGAGACCATGAACCCGCACGTGAAGGCGGTGGAGTACGCGGTGCGCGGGCCCATCGTGCTCAAGGCCGGCGAGCTGGAGCTGGAGCTGCAGCGGGTGAGCGCGCGCGCGCGCGCGGGCGGGCGGGAGAGGGGGCGCGCGCGGGGGACCCCGGCCGCGGCCGGCGCCTTCGCTCGGCCCGGCCCGACTGACGCGCCTGGACGCGCGCCGCCCACCCCTCGCCCACCAGTGCGCGGCGTCCGGCTTCGCGCCCCGGGTGCGGCTCGCCCAGTGCCGGGCACTGCGGGGTAGGTGGCCGGCCGGCGCGCGTGGGACCGAGGTCCACGGGGGGGACGGAGGGGCGGAGGGAGGACAGCCGCCAGCACCGGAGAGGTGCACCGGAGACGTTCGCGAAGTGCCCAAGTGCTTTGGAGAAGGGAAATTGGAGGGGCGGGTACGGGGGTGCGGGGCGGCGGACGGGGTGCGGGACACGGGGTGGGTCGGGGTGCGGGGCCGCAGTGGCGGGAAGGAGGTCGCCCAGACTTGTTCCCGACGCTTTTTCTCCCTGCCTCTGAGAGCGTTTGGGTCACACTCCCCTAAGGAAAGCGGGGGCGCCCAGGAGGGCCCCGCACGCGTCCTTCCTTCCTGTGGGACCTCTCGGGAACCCCGGCTGGCGGGCGCGTTTTGTTCTGTCCGAGGACATGGTCCCCCCGCCCACCCAGTGGGCAGCCCCCGTGGTGGGCCCTCTGGGCCTTCGCGGCCGTGGTAGCGTCTTGGTGGTGGCGGCCAGCTGGCTGGGGCTTGGCGGCCTGAGTTCACAGCTGCGTGTAAAGTGACACGCACCCAGGAGTGACTTCTGCCTCCCTACCGCAGGGTGGCTGCGGTGGGGGGAGGGCCGCCCTCGGAGGACCCCAGGGTTCCAATCTGGGTGGACTTCTGGAGGAAGAGTCAAGAAAGTAAATACTGTGTCAAGAAAGCAAACACCCCCTCAGATTTGTGGGAACTGATGAAAGAGTCCAAGGCAGCCAGTTGAAGGTCTTGCCCAGCATGGCCCCCACGCTGGGGATGGGGGGTGGGGCAGGGTCAGGGGTCCTTGCTCTCAGAGGCACCCAGAGCCAGATGTCTCCGCGAGCTGGTCACCGGACCGTGGCACTTGGCCCACATCCACACGGGGACTTGGGGGGTTCGATGAGCTCGCTCATGGCCCGCCGAGACCTTTGCTGGGACACCCAGTTCTGCTGACTCAAAAGCAGTGAGCTGGACAAGCCAGAGTCCAGCGCCGGCCCCGACGCCTTTCAGAGCTAAGTTTAAAGCTTGGCCGGGAAGCCTGGCTCGGCTTCGGAGCCTGCCTGGCCTGGCCTGGCCGCGGGCCCGGGGCCGAGGACACCGATTTTTTGCCGCCCCGCTTCTTGGTGACGTCTGGCAGGCTGGAGCCAGCCCTCCTTGACACTGCGGTCCCTCTGTTAGGACGAGCCCAGCTTGACTTGTTCCCGGTGTGTCACTTTGCCGCGGCTTCCTCTGGTTCCCGAGCTGGCTGGCTGGCGTTCAGGCTGAAGCCAGCTCGGGCGTGGACTCCGTGAAGTACGTGGATGGTTAGGACGGACAGGGGCGCCGTGGGCCGCCGGGGCGCGGCCCGCTGCTGTCCTGGCTCCGAGCCGCTCCTCTGTGGGTCTCTGAGGATCGGTGGGACATTTTGGGGGCAGGCAGAGAAAATGTGAGAGCAGAGCCATGAGCGAAGATGGGGCGTCTGGGGAGGGGGTTGGCGCTGCCGGGTGGAGGAAGGCGGAGGATGAATGAGACTCGTGTGCGGGACGCAGGAACTGAAGGGGCCCGGTGTGGGTGTGACGTCTCGGGGAACCCAGGAGCTCCAGCGGGGTATGGTATGGCTCAGCGACTGCAGGAAACACACGTGTTGGGGCCTTTGGGGCCAGAAACATGCTGTGAGTTCTGGGCTGGGTGCCCCACGGTCCCTGTCCCGTTCCTGAGTCAGTGGTGATGCTCCTTCTGTCCACCTGTGGTCTCCGGTGCTGTCACTCAGGCTCCTCCCTTCTCGGTCATTGTCCCCTTCGCTGGGTCTCAGTCTCCTGCTGTCCATGCTGGAGACCCGGGCCCTGAGCCAAGCCCACACAGCCTTGCTGAGCCTTCCGTCCCGGGGCCAGCCTCTGCCCTGTGCTGGCCTGAACAGAGCGCCCTTGTGAGAAAGCCACCCCCGCATCTCCCCAGTCTCCTCCGGGGAGGAGGGCGGGGGGCCTGGCTGCGCTTAGCTGTGGATGTTCAACTCTGCTTTGAACTGTAGTGATCCACACTGGACTGATCTGAGATGGGGTTCGGTTTGCTTAGAGAGGGGGTGGGCAAAGATTCATAGAGGGGGAGGGTGACGGGGCGAATCTCATCTCCTCACCTATAACAGGACGGAGGTGGCCCGGTGGACCCAGGGTTCCCCCCGATCTGACTGCTATGTCTCCTCGGCCCCCCGGAGGTGTCCTGGGGAAAAGCCGCCTGGCGGGCGGGTCCCCGTCCCTTCTCCTGTCACGCGGACGCGTTCCCCAGGTGCTCCGCAAACACGTGGCCCCGATGTTTGACTTTGGGGCGGCTGGCCTGGTCAGTCCTAGCCCTCTGGGCTCTGTGATAAGTGGAAAGGGGGAGGCTGGAGGAGGCCGGCTGGGCGGGCGGCCAGCCAGGTGGGCGTGGAAGCGACCACCTCCGCCTGTCCTGGACAGGAGCGCCAGGGAAAGAAGCCATCAGCTTTTCGGAGACTCACAATCACGGGCAGCAGCGCCTACAACAAGCTGCCATCATTGGGCGTTTGGAAGAGATCTGTCAGTTCTTCCCCAGCCCCGGCTCTGCTGGGGGAGGGGGCCCTTGGCGCAAGGGGCGTGGCCTCCGTTCTGTGTGAAAGTGCGCCCAGTGGGGAAAACTGGCTGCTCCCCGTAACATCAGGGTGCGCTGCATCCAGCAGGGCACCCGGGAGGCGCCGTGGGGAGCCCGCGGTCCCCGTAAGCCAGGGACCAAGCCTGGAACCCCTGGGGGTGCCGGCCACGGGGGCTGAGACCTCACTGGCCCTTGTCGTAAGCGTTTAGATGCTACTTTAGAAACGAAATGTGGCGTGGAGGCCCCAGTGGGACGATGGGACGATGGGATGAGCCCTCCGCCCGCCCACCCCGCTCAGGTCACCGCGCACCTGTCCCCGGGCCTCGCCTTTCTGGGGCGGGAGCCTGGGGCGAGTCCCCGGCCCCTTGCCCTCGGTGCGTTCCTCTGCAGAATGGGGCCATTCATTTCTCCCTACGGCTGGTTTGAGATGCTAGGGATGACGCCAGTGAGAACTCTGAAGTCTTTGTTCTCAAGCTAGTGAGAGCTGCCCGGGAGAAGGGGTGCCCAGCGCTCCTCTCTCCTGGCCTCCCCAGAGTCCCTGGGTCTTGGGACGTGACCTGTGGGGTCTGCCCTTTCCTGCCTGACCGGCTATAGCCTCGCCGTCATGAGTGATCCAATTTGGGGCTCATTCGGCTTCCGTGCCCTGCTGACCGCCGGGCCTGCGGTGGGCCCAGCCACGGGCCCCTGGCATCCAGGCGCATGCAGCCAGCTTCCCCCGCTCTGGGGCGCAGGGGACCCCGCCCCGGACTCCCTCCTGGGCAAGCTGCGTGTCCCCCAACGTGGCTTGTCTCTCCCGTGGTCAGGGGTGGACCAGGGGCCAAGACTTGGTGCCTTAGCTGTGGAATGCACCTGTTTTCAGGGACTGTGGGGACTATTGGGGTTCGTTGCTGGGGCTTCCTCCTGGAGCTCCCCAGTACTTCCTGCCTGCCCCCCCATTCCTGCCATCACCTCTGGGATTCTCCGGGCGTCCCTGGCCGGGGACCCGCCATGCCCTCTCTCTCCCTTCCCCTGCCCGCTTCTTATCCTCACTAGCCTGGGCTCTGAAGGCGGTGGCTTCTTGTCACTCTTAGTCATCACGGGGCGTGGGTGATCCTGAGTATTTGCTGAATGAGAGGGAGGACGCTTCTTAGTAAGGCTTCCTGCCCACGAGTCACATGAAATGACAAGAGTCCTCCCTTGCTCTAGGAAAGGCCACGTTCCTGTTAAAATTGTCCCTGGTCCCCTTGACTCAATGTGGCGCTGGGAGGGACAGTGGTGACTTTTTCTTCTACCCCACTAATAACTTCCCGAAACCTGCCACCCCCCGGAGCCTGGGGGCTGTTCCTCTGACCCTTTCATGGGCTGGACGCCCCCACCCCTGCCCCCCTTCAGAACTCACCTCAGTGACCCACAGGGGGGCAGCTCTGGGTGGGACGTGTGCAGGTGGATTAGACACATGGGCGCGGGGACCCCGAGGGGAACTGGGGTGCTGCGTGCCAACCTGCAGGCTCCTGGGGACAAGGCCGAGGCGAGGTCACAGGTAGCTGTGCCTGCCGGGCCCGGAGGAGTGGCTGTGGGCTCCCCGGCTGACCTCGGTGCCCAGAGCGGGCTCCTCTGGGTGGCGGTCCTTGGCTGGACAGGCCGGCCCCTGTCGTTCAAGGGAGCCCACGTGCCGCCCCCAGCTCATCCATCATGGCCGAGCGTCCGGGGTCCTTGTCACAGGCCCTGAGCTGACTGAGCGGTGTGCGGGGAGGGCTGGGACATCCAGGGCCCTGTCCCAGCAGTATTCTCTTCCTGCGCTGGGCCGGCCGGGGGCCCGCAGCTGTGACAGATTTAATCCCCACCGAAGGACGGCCCGTGTCCACACCGGGGAAGTCACCTGCATGGCCAGGTGGCCGGGTCTCGGGCCGCAGTGACTCGGCCAGGCTGACGAGCGTGTGTCAGGCCCGCCCCTGTGCACACAGAGGCCTGGGTCACTGCCACCAGCCTTCTCGGCTCCCGCCGGTGGTGCGAGCCCAGGGGCCGGGTGTCCGGGTTGCGTCCTCTCCCCGTGGGCGGCACCCCCTCCCCGTCCTCATCCTCGGGACCTCTTGGCGCCTTCTCCGTGCCCCCCGGGACATCTTCCCACACCGAAGGGCTGGGCAGAAGGGCGTGCGGGAATCAGAGGGCCTCTTCCCCTCAGAAACATGCAGGGGGGAGATGTCTCAGGCCCCGTTTGTGAAGATCCAGGGCTATTTCTGGGGCACCCTCCTCAGCCCCCCATGTCTCCTCATTCTGGAAGGAACGAGAAAACTAGGGGAAGCAAACCAGGAAGAGCCAGGAGCACCTGCTGAGTGGCTGTGTGCCCCGATTTCCGTGTAAGGCGTGGGTGCGTCGCCGATGAAAAAGGGGTTTTCTAAGTGTTCTAAAGTCGCTTTGATTCACACGTGGTGTGAAACGGAGAAAAAGAGCAGTGTTAACGTGATGCGTTGTGTCTCTAAGTCTGTATTTAGGGCGTCCCGGGGACAGGACAGCGGGGATCGGGAAGGTGGCCCGGCTTTTACTACCCCCCCCCGCCTTGCCAGCCACCCCACCCCCACCTCCTCCCTCCACCGCGACCCTCGTCACCTCGTCCCTGGTCCCGCTTCGTAAGATGATGATGATGATGTTTGCGCTTGATCGAGCCCAAGCCCTTCCATCCCATTTGTCTCGCAAAACCCTTTCAGCGCCCGGGATTGGGGGAGTCCTAGGCCTGCTGTCGCCTCTGACTCTTCCAGCGGCTAATTCGGGATTTGTCAGGGAGCCGTGCGGCATTCCCACCTTTCCAGCCGGGGTGTCCTCGTCACCTCCCCAGCGATGTTGTCCCCGGGGTCGCCGGGTCCCTCTGCTCCCTGCCATCTTTCCTGTGCTTG
Organism: Macroglossus sobrinus; assembly: GCA_004027375.1. Taxonomy (NCBI): domain Eukaryota; kingdom Metazoa; phylum Chordata; class Mammalia; order Chiroptera; family Pteropodidae; genus Macroglossus; species Macroglossus sobrinus. The sequence goes on along the minus strand of PVKZ01003742.1, from coordinate 59,950 downwards.
GGCGGTGGCTTCAGGTTTGCTCCTCAGTCCGTCAGTCTTTCCTTCCCTGATGCCTTTTATTTATTTATTTTTGTTCAATGTGAAAATCGGCTCCCGTTCTTCGTTCTGCAAAGCCAGGGTTGCCAGGGAGGGACCGTGACAGGTCACTGCTGGTGGGTGTCTTCTGGGAGGGGTGGTGTCCGCCGTGCCCCTGGCCATTTGTCGAGGTCTGTGGAGGTGGAGCTGCCTTTGGGGACGGGGAGGGGGGCGTCGAGGGAGCCTCTCACTGGCTGTTGTCCTCTGCTGCTGAGACCCCGCCCCCCAAACACCGCGTTTGTCCCAAGGCCCTCTTCTAAAGATCTCTCTGTGGCAGTCATTGTAGGCCACCTGGTTAAGACCCCAAATAGGGCTTCTTCGCAGTCCCTTGAGGGTTCTCTGCTCCGCCTCCTGCTTCTGGCTCTGAGGGTGTCTCCAGTAACCAGCTGTTGCCTCCTCTCTGCTCAGGGCATCAAAAAGCCGTTCACCGAGGTCATCCGTGCCAACATCGGGGACGCCCAGGCCATGGGCCAGCAGCCCATCACCTTCCTCCGACAGGTGAGCCGGCCGTCGGGAGCAGAGGCCGCTGGGAGAGCAGGGACCGGAGGCTGGGAGGGCCAGCCAGCTCCTGTCACCCCCGCCTCCTACCCGTCCGGGACACAGCGGCCACCGGAGTCCCACAGGGAGCTGCCCGTGGCGTGGCAGCCCCCTCCAGTGCCCGCTGGCCCCGGTTCTCGCCCTCGGCCTCCTCGTCTTCCAGAGCAGCTGAGATTCCTAAACCCATATGGGGTTGCCTTAGAGTCCGAGGCTCGTCCCTGGAGCTTGGCCACTGAGGGCCCTGGGGAGCAGGCATGGCAAGAGGCAGAGGCTCAGTGGGGTGGGAGGCGGGGTGTGGGGTCCGTATCCGGCTCCCCAGGTGGGACACCCGGGTTCGAGTGGTGCCTCTGCCACTCGCCAGTGGTGCAGCACGGCCGTGGAGGACTCCTGGTGGCCTGAGGGGGTGATGAGTGGGCAGCCTCCCCGCCCCCGCCCAGCCCCGCGGGAAAGCGTGGGGTCAGCGACCTGGCAGCTGTCCCCCGGGCTGCCTTGCTGATGCAACCCGGCTCGCTCCCGAGGCTCCGGGAGGCAGGGGTCAGTGTTCCAGCCTGAGCACCGACTGACCGCAGAGATGCTGCCCGGGCTCGGACTGCGGGAGTGGGGGGCAGGGGGCGGGGGACACTGGACAGGGCCGGGCACCAGCGTGGGGAAAGCTTTTTCTCACGACACTGGGGTCTCTTTTGAAGCAAATACAGTCCTCGTAGGTGGTTAAGGTTTGCAGGTTGGGGCAGGCAGGGCAGCTGAACACCTGAGGCCCCTCTACCCTGCTCTGCCCCGGGCAGAGGGGCGTGGGGCTGGGGGCTTCATCCTGCAGCCCCTTGGGGAGCTCACCCAGGGCGGGGGCGGGGGAGGACCACGGCTGGCACTGTGTCTCCTTCCCGTGGCCGCTGCTGCCGGTGAATGTCAGAGGCCCCGAGCTGGGCCTGGGATGGGAGTGTGTCGGGCCGAGCAGCCTGGCTCTGCCGGGGAGGTGGGGTAGCAGGGGCTCCGGGGCCCGGGGTGTCCCGGAAGCACACAGCTTCGAAGGGATGAGGTCCAAGGTGCCTTTCTCAGAAATTCCCCCCGCACGCTGGGGCCCCAGGTGTGAACAGGCCCCTGTCGCCTCAGCCTTCTCTGGCCGGTGGGCGCGTTCCCACATCCAGCCCTGCCACCTGCCCCGGCAGGCCCCGCCTCTGCCACTGGGTACTGGCCACCCCCAGCCGCCACAGGTGTCGCTGGGCGGAGGGCAGGCCGGGTCACTGGGCCTTGTATAAAGGAAGAAAAGCCGGGCTCCGGGAAGCTGGCACTCACCTGAGGTCGCCCTGCTGGTGACAGAGCCTCCTGTTAGCCCGGCCGAGGGGTCACGCCACCCCAGCGTCCCAGCCCAGCTCCTGAGCTGCCAGCTGAGACCTGCCCGTGAACTGGGGTTCCCCAGCACCTCTGCAAGCATCTCCTTGCTTAACCCTCTTAATCCCTGAGATGCGGGTGCGTTTCTGTCACCGAGCTGAGGAAGCTGACCCCCTCTTCACGTCTGGCCAGGAGAGGGGGCGACGGGGAGGGAGGGGAGAGGGGCCGGCGAGGAAGGTGGACCATGGCTGTGAGTCGGGAGGGGGTCCGCTGTCTAGCCAGCCAGCCAGGTGCGCCTGCCTGCTCGGTCCCAGCCCCCCGCTCAGGAGGCTCTTGTGGCCTTGAGGGTGTCAGCCGCTGTCTTTCATAAAAGACTTGGGGCCCGGGACTGAGTAGCAGCCTCCTCCTGTCCCCCAGCTCCTCTTGTGGTCCCCACCCTCGGGCCCCCAGCTCAGGTCACTAGGCACCCTCAGAGGAATTGTCCCAGTGTCTCCCGCTCAGGTCCTTCATGCCCGTCCCGGGCGCCCAGCCTGCACCTCTGTCCCCGCAGGTGATAGCTCTGTGCACCTACCCGAACCTGCTGGGTAGCCCCAGCTTCCCGGAGGACGCCAAGGAGCGAGCCCGGCGGATCCTGCAGGCGTGCGGCGGGAACAGCCTGGGTGAGGCCCCGACCTGCCGGGTCCCGGGGGGCGTGAAGGGAGCGTGCGGCCTGGGCCTCGGGGTGAGCGTGTGTGTGAGCGTGAGCGTGAGCGAGGGGACGTGTGCGGGTGGCCGGTGTGCAGAGTAAAGGGAGAATCGTGTTCCCCTCTCGTCCCTGCTCTGGTCACCTGATTGCCTGGCCGAGGGGGTCGCGCCACACCACGCCTGGTGGCCTGGGCACCGCAGGCACAGTGCCTGCCCAGGGCTGGGTGTGAGCTGAGCTCCCCAGCCGAGCCCCCGTCAGAGCAGTTGTCACCCTGTGCCCGGCCTCGTGCCTGTCCGCAGCCCCCAGCTTGTCCCCGCGCCCCCTGTCCGGGCGCTGGCCGTCCACTGCCGAGGAAGGGACGTGCTGTGAGACGCCTCTGGTCCCCTTTGGCTGGCTTCCTTCGTTCTGACAGGGCCACCCCCACCCCCCATGTCATCGAGTTCCTTCCTGTCACCCAGCCGTTGGGCCTCTCGGGAGCCCACGCCCGGCCGCTGCCTCCCCAGGGAGGGGGCCCTGGGATCTGGCCCCCGTCGCCGTGCAGGTGACATCTCCCCCTCGCCCCCGCCGGGACGGGCCGCTGCCTGCTGTTCTTGTCTCCTGCGTTAATATCTTTTTCCCGTTTATTTTTGCCCCATCCCTCTGCCCTCCGCCCGGCGCCCGCGTGGGGATCCGGTTCCCCTCGCCCGGGAAGACGGTGGTTCTTACAGCTTTCTTAGGGAATGTTCCTGGACGCTCCGGAAGCCGGGGCAGGAATTCCTGTGGCCCGCTCAGCGGGGCATCAGCTGCCCTCAGCACCTCTGCCATCTTCCTGCCACTCCCTTCCCCTTTTCTTGCTCTGTCCCTACACAAAGAGCCCTGTGTCCCTCCTCCCGCGTGTGGTCACCCCTCCAGCCCTCTGCGCTGAGGCGTGTCCCTCTGAGGCAGGGCCCAGCGCCCCGTGCTTTTCTGCCTGCCAGCCCGGGTGGGCGTGCAGGCCAGCACCTTGGTGGTGAGTCCCAAACCACACGCAGGCAGAGAGCACTCCGGGCCCTTTCCTCCCACGTCCTCTGCCCAGCCAGAGGGACAAAGGCGCCTCTCGGGATGGGACCCAGTGGCCGTGGGCGGGCGGGCGGGCGGGCGCGGAGCCTTTGCCTTGCGCTTGTCTGACGGGACTGTCTGGGGCAGGGAGAGGGGGGACCTTTGTTCCGTACGCTAAGCCACATCAATAAGTGTTGGCAACTCCGTCACCAGGGCGGGGGGAGCCAGGCTGGGAGGCCACGGCCCCCTGAGCCCCCTCTTGGGCTGCCTTTGGGGTTCGGGGGTCCGCGCCGAGCGCTGTCTGAGGGGCTCACGAGGACAGGCGGGGGAGGTGCGCTCTGAGCCTCCCTCCTCGACCTTGAACTAGGAGGTGCTTTGTACGTCCCTCCTGGGCTGGCGGGTAGCGGGGACGAACGTGCCACAGCCCCTCGTCAGGCGTGGAGGGGCCCTGCCCTTGGGGGGTCACCAGGAGGCCACGGCCCTGCAGGGGGAGAGAGGATGGGGGTGGTGCCCTGTCCGATAAGCCTAGGACGGCCCGAGCACCTGCCCACGGAGTAGAGGAAAGGCGAAGTGTGGGTTCGCCCCGGAGCACCCCGACCCGAGTGGGGGTGGTTAAAGGCATCCGCAAGGCCGGAGAGCTCACGTGGACGTGTTTCTGTCACGCCCCGTCATTCTCTTCCCGGGCTTCGCTCATTTCTGTTGGATTACTCGTTCAGTTCTCAGGCTCCCTTGGGTCTTAAGTAGGGTTGAGGTGACCCTGGGACACGCTGCGGGGGGGGGGGGGGGACACGTTTTCTGCTTCCAGGGAGATTTCGTGCAGGTGCAAGTACCTATTTCCAATGCTTTCTAAAAACAGATCGTGGCCTGACGTTAAAACAAAATAAAACAAAACAAACCTTTTTATTGAGGTATCGCAAACATATAGTGAAATGCACTAATAGTGATGTGCCTTGTGAATACTCGTGCACGTGCACACACTTGTGTAGCCCGCCCTCCGCAGACCTCGTGCACCCTCCCGGCAGCAGGCGGCCTCCCTCGCGCCCCTGTGTAGACAGTTCCCCCCCACCCCCCACCCCACCCCCGCAGACCGGCCACCTCCGTTCTTAGGACCGGCACCTTAACCTGGCTTGGCCTGTGTTCGCGCGACGTACGGATGGTGGGCCGGCGTTTTCTGTAAATGGCAGCCCGAGGATACTGTTGGCATGAGGAGGGGGCCGGGGGGTCATGCCCAGCAGCCCAGGGACCTGCGGTTGGTCTTGGCCAGGTCTCTGGGCTCCTGGAGCTGGTGGGCGGTGCCGTTTCGGGTCAACCCATTCTCCCAAGTTCGGGGGAAGCTTGCGTAGGCACCAGTGGTAAACGCGCAGCGGTCCCAGCTGCGTGATTGATACTGTCATTGATTGTGTACACGTGCCAGGGCGGCGGGTGACACTGGTGTGGGCACCGGCTAACTGGTTAGAGGCCAGGCCTGAGAACGGTGGCCGACCCCGTATCAGTAGATACCGGGTGGGTGGCTGGCTAGGGGGATGGGGAGGGGGGGGGCAGGCGGGGGAATGAGAGGTGGGGGAGGAAGCCCAGACGGGTGGCTGAGCTGCTGGCCACAGTTCCAGAGCCCAGGGTGGTGGGAGTCAGGACCACAGGGACCCCTCCCCCGGGGGATCGCGCACGCGCGGGCGCCACCGGCCCCGGAGCCGCGCGTCCTGCCTCCTCCGGTCACTGCCGCGCTTGGCCCTGCAGGCTCGTACAGCGCCAGCCAGGGCGTCCAGTGCATCCGCGAGGACGTGGCCGCCTACATCGCCAGGCGGGACGGCGGCGTGCCTGCGGACCCGGACAACATCTACCTGACCACCGGCGCTAGCGACGGCATCACCGTACGTGCGCGGGGAGCTCCCGGGCGCCCGCGGGTCGCCCGCGTGCAGAGCGGCCCCGTGTGCCGGGGCCGAGCTTGTGGGCCTGCGGCAGTGGGCGGGGGGCTGGGGGGGCCTGGGCCGCTGCCCGGGCACCCGCGTCCTGGTCTCCCTCCGTCCTGGTCTCCCTCCGTCCGCCTGAGCCTGGACACCAGCAAGGCCAGCTCCCCGTGCTCGGGACCCCGTCTGGCCTCCATGCCTCGGGTTTTTGATGTTTGTCGCGTGCTGTAATCCCGTCCCAAAGCCTTTCAGACGCGTTAAACTCCTAGCCCATGAGGAAACTGAGGCCCAGAGGTGTGGAGGGGGCCGCTTGCTTTGGGTCAGCCTCTGCGGTCTTTAGGGCCCTAATATTGGGGCTCTGGGCCCCAAACCACAGCATCGCCCGCTGCGTTCTGCTGTCAGGGTCCCTCTCCACGGCCAGGAAGCTGGGGTCCGGGCTCGGGTCGTGGAGGAGGTTTAGCAGAATCAAATCCTTGTCCTTTTCAATCTGGTGACGTTCTTGCCGCAAGCACGGAGCCTCAGAAAGGACCTCAGCCTTAGTGATTCCGTGAGTGGGCGCCACCGCCACCAGCACCGCGGGGTCCCCACCGCTGCTCCCTCAGCCTTGGGAACGGGTGGACGCGCCCCCTGGTGGCCGCAGATGGGCATTTTATCCCATCGCGACAGCCCCGTGCTCAGCCTTCCCGGCTCTCCACCCGTGGCTCTGACGATTAGTGACAAGATAGATAGGTTCCTGGGCCCCCGATGTGCAGAATGAGGTTCAGGTGAGGTCAGAACAACTCTGAGACAGGGCCAGTCGCAGACAACGGCTTTAAAAGACCTGTTTACAACACACAAGCATCGTGGCTTGGCTGGGGCTTTCCTCCTCGTCTACCCCTCAACCTGCGGGGCGGGGAGTGACAGTGGCGATGTGACTTCCCGATGCGACTTCTCGGTTGCAGACCATCCTGAAGATCCTGGTTTCCGGCAACGGCAAGTCGCGAACCGGGGTGATGATCCCCATCCCGCAGTACCCCCTCTACTCGGCGGTCATCTCTGAGCTGGGCGCCATCCAGGTGAACTACTACCTGGACGAGGAGAACTGCTGGGCCCTGGACGTGAATGAGCTCCGGCGGGCCTTGCGGGAGGCCAGAGACCACTGTGACCCCAAGGTGCTGTGCCTCATCAACCCCGGGAACCCCACAGGTGTGTGCTTCGCCGCCGGCCAGGGTGGGGGGCCCCGGGGGACTGGTGTGTCCTGCATGTCTGGGCTCTAAAGGGTTAAGAAAGAACCCCAAGTTCCCTTGGCTCCGAGTTTCCCGCTCCGGTTCCGGATTTGCTCGCAGGAAAGCCCTAAAATTCGTCTCGGGCCACCTTCGGGGTGAGCCGGTCCAGGCGATTCTTACAGACAGGGTTGTATTATTTTAAAAAGATCATGTTTTTCTCCCTCTCGCATTTGCAGCCTCCTTCGGGAGGTCGCCCTGCGCGGTGGGGCTCATTGCACCGTCACCCCTACGCGTTCTTGTGAAGCAGTCTCCAGCATGCTGGTCGGGTCGCTGTGTGCATTTCTGTTTTCTTTGGCACAGCATTGCCGTGGACCTAGAACCTGGAAAAAAAAAAATGCTATAATAAACATAAAAGCAAAAAAAACCCCCGAAAAAACAGAAAAACAAACAAAAAAAAACCATACACACTCCAAAAACCTGTTTCCAGAAGCTGGAATCGCTTCTCATTTTGCATTTTTTTCTTTTTCCTTTTTTTCCTTTTTTTTTAAGTGCAGTCCTGCCTCTTTTGGGCTTCCTGGGCTGCTGGCGTCAGGGGCCCCCAGCTGGTTGGAACTGAGGACAAGGGCCCCTCTCTCTCCTCCTTTGTGAGATAAATTGGGTCAAAGCCAAAACGCCTCGGAGTTGATTGTGGGATCTGCTTCCCAGGAACATGAAGTGATGCTTCTAGCCGCTGAAAGCCCCACTTGAATTGCTGAGTGCGGACTGTGGGTGCAGCTGGCTGTAACTGGGGTGCGGGTTCCAGCTCCTGGGGGGAGGGATGGACATTCTCACGGGGGTGGGGGAGAGCAGGAAAATGACACAGCGCTGGCTTCTCCCTCCTGCCTGCTCATTAGCATCACAAAGGGAGCTTTGGAAAATGCCAGAGGCCAGGGCTGCACCCCGGAATCTGTGGGGAGAGGTGGGGAGAGGGGGCCGGGCATCTATTCTGTGCAGCTGAGGATGAGAGGCAGGGCCAGCAGCTAAAGAAACCAGCTGCTGGACCGCCCTCATTCTCCAATGCAACTGGCGAGGGCGGGGCTTGAGAATTTGTGTTTCTAACAGGCTTCCAGGGGCCCCTGCTGGCCCCGCCCGTGGTCTGTACCCCCAGCTTCTGTTAGAGGGCCCATTACTTCTTGCCTGCTGTCTATATAGCTCTTCACCTGGCCGTCTGGGAAGAAATAACTGCTTCTTATTAAAACAGGAGAGACACTTACCTGTTTGGGGAAAGGGGTCATGTGAGCCTAGGAGCTATTTTTAACAAAAATGTAACATGCTTTCCATCCTGCTTTGCATCAAGACATACGTGTGTGTGTGAGTAACATACGTGCGTATATACACGTACGCACACACGTAGAGAATACACCCGGATCCACAGATAACGCCTGTGTGCGCAGTAAAGAAATGGCCTTTTCAGAGCAGTCGAGCTTTGATTTCTCTCCTTCAGCTTAGTGTCCTGCTCTTTGTGACACTCCTTGCCTTCCTGTCATCTAGCACAGACAGACAGACAGACGTAACCCCCACCCACACACACACCTCCCGTAAGAAGGACAAGACTGCTGGGTGGGAAGCACTGTCCCCTCCACCCACCTGGTTTACCTGAGTTGGAGGGCCGGGACGGACCCTGGGGCATCGCTGGAGGTTGACCACACCCCCTCGGGCACAGCAGCTAGGGAGGGTGGTCCCTTAGGGTCGCCAGGGACCGTAGGACACCCGAGTCATTCTGGGTGGGCTTCTTACCCCGGGACAGTTTAAGAAGCATTACAGCCGGCCTTCTGGTTTTGTTGGGGCTTTTTTAGGTCAGGTACAAAGCAGAAAGTGCATAGAAGATGTGATTCACTTTGCCTGGGAAGAGAAGGTGTTCCTCCTGGCGGATGAGGTGAGAGCCGTGCCAGCTGTCCCCACAGATGTCCTCACACGGGGAGGGCTCGGGCCCGATCGAACGCCCCGGGTGCTGGAGGACAGATTCTGCGCTAGGATGAGGATGCCCAGCGTTACGGCCTGTGAGACTGGCCTGGGCCATCCTTGATTGGTTTGGAGTCTTGGTTATAAATTTCAGAAATCTAACACAAACCACTTAAACTTAAAAAAAAAAAAGAGAAAGGGGTGGGGCTGGAGCCGGAGCCAGGGGCTCGAACCCCGTCTTCCAGACTCCCCCTCATTCCGTCCTGCACGTGGGCCCCCCACACACCCTGTCCTTCCAGCCTAAAAAGAGTGTTTGCTCCTGGTGGCCCCAGCCTGCCGGGCCCCGAGCCTCACACCCACTGCTGAACCAATCACTGTGGTCCTGTGGCTGCAAAGTGCAAATCGCCCAGGCCCCTGAGCAGGGGTGGGGCCTCTGCCGTGTCCCCCACAAACCTCCCAGGGAGAGCAGGGCAAATCTGGACTCTCTCTCAGCAAGGGAGAGTGGGTGCCCGGTGAGCTGGTGCTGAGACACTGCGCCCCCTTGTGGTCTCACGGGGTCCTCACAGCGGCTGGTAAAGGGGGGACCTTAGTGAACCTCTTAGCTGTTGCATCTTGAACCCCAGTCTGGAGCCAGGGCCCGCCCATTCCTTTCCTGCTTTGCAAGGAAGAAACTGGAGACTGGTCAGATGCTGTTTTCACTTCATCTTCATTTCTCTGCTCCCTAGTACCTGCCCCTACACACACACACACACACACACACACACACACACACACACTTGTGGCCTGCAGTGCCCCTTCCCGTGGGAGAGCAGGGGCGGCAGAGGGACCCGCGGGCTTCCTGGTGACCTGGTGCCCCAGCCTGCTCCCCTCGCGTCTGGGAGCAGGGGAGGGAGCGGGATGGGAGGGAGAAAGGGGGTGTAGAGGAGAAGCGGGGGAGGAAGGAAAACTCTGCCCGGCCCTCCCACCGCCCACCCACTGGCCCCTGAGAGCCTGGGGTGCGAGGCTGGACGGGGAGGGACAGGGCAGGTGTGGGCGCTGCCCGCGGGGCGCCTGACAGTGGCAGCGGATGGACAACAACAACGAAGTAGTTCCAACCTAGGCAGGAGCCGTGAGGGGCCGAGAGCGGCGCAGGCAGGCCCTGGGTCAGGCCTTCTGGTGGGGGGCGGGGGGCAGGGAGGGGACGGGCGTCCCTGGCTCACGAGCTGAAGGAAGGGTGCAGCTGTCTGGCTGTCTGGAGGAAACCCATAGCCGCTGGGCATGCGGGAGACAGTCTGCAGACAGGGTCTGGTGTGACCTGCCCGAGGCCTTGCCTCCTCCTTGTTCTGGAAGGTTCCTTCAGGCCTGTGCTGGCTCCTTCCTGGAAGGAGCCTTGCAGCCTGCGGGCAGGGTGACCCTGAGGCACCCCCCCCACACACACACACCCTGCTTTCCCACTCCTCCGATGCCCTGCCCCTTGCTCACGCCCCGCCCCTTATCCATGCCCCGCCCCCCGCAGGTGTACCAGGACAACGTGTACTCCCCGGACTGTCGCTTCCACTCCTTCAAGAAGGTGCTTTCCGAGATGGGGCCCGAGTACTCCAGCAACGTGGAGCTCGCCTCCTTCCACTCCACCTCCAAGGGCTACATGGGCGAGTACGTGCCCCCCGCCCCCCATTCCGGGCTGTGGGGTCCCCCCACCCGCCTCCACCCCAGTGCGGGGCCCTGCGGAATGCGGCGGGGCCCGAAAGGAGCCACGTGTGCGGGGCGCTGCCCACGAGAGCGCCTCTGGGAGTTCCCCAGGCAGGTCACTGTGGTTCCAAAGTGACTGAGGTGGCAGGTCGCGGGGACAGGTGCCGCCAGACCCGTGGGCGGGGCTTCGGGGGGCGCCTGGCCTCAGCTCCGGGGCGGAGAGGCGGCCTCACTGCTGACTGGTCACCCTGATGCTCACTGGACACCTGCGTTGCGTCCAGTACCCACGTGGGCTCCGAGGGTCCAGGTGAGCAAAGCACAGCCACCCCTGCGCTCAGGGAGCTTGTGTTCCGCTCAGGAGGGACAGGGGACGGCCAGATGAGTAACGTCACGTGTCAGATGGGGATGCTAGGAGATGTGCGATGCTGGGGGCGTTGGCTTTTGAGTTAAGACCCACAGGAGGGGAGGGGGCCCGCTGTGCAGACACAGGTTAGAGCGCGTGCCACGGTCCTCAGGTGGAGGCGAGCCTGGTGTGTTCGAGCATCATGGGATTGGAAAGGAGTGCGTGAGGGGACGAGTGGCAGAAGCTGCGACCGAAGAGGTCACAGGAGGCCAGGTGACCTGGCTGCTGAGGTCATGTTTTACTTGTACTCAGAGTGAGACAGAGCCGGCGGAGATACTGAGCGTAGATGCGACCTCAGCTGACATGTTTGTTAGATTCTCTCTGGGCGCTGTGTGGTGGGGGTGGGGACAGAAGCAGGGACTCGAGTCAGGAGGGTGTGACAGCCTAGGCGAGCTGCGGTGGGCCAGGGGGGACACGGAGGAGACACAGGGGTCCCGGGTGTGCTGCGGGCGGAGCTGCTGGGAGTCGCTGCCGGGAAGGGCCGGAGTGAGACAGAGGTGTTGGATAATTCCCCGGTTTGTTCCTTCCTGTAGCAGGAAGGGTAGGTAGAGGTGCCATCGGTAGACGAAGTCGTGGGGGAAGCCGTTTTGGGGGCAACAGAGAGTCGGTTTTGGGTGTGTCGGATCTGCACACGCCCGTTGGATGAGCAGGTGGACGTGGGTGTGAGTGTGCAGCACGGGGCCCACATCCAGCCGGAGTCCTCGGTCTTGGGGGAGATGTTAGACGGATCTCTGAGCCTGCACGTCTCTCAGGGAGACGTCCAGGGACCGGGCCGAGGCCCTCACCGCCCCGACGCCGGGGCCAAGGCCGAGGCGCCTGCGAAGGGCCCGGGCGGGAAAGGCGGGCACGCTGCGGCCACGGGCTCTCGTCCCCGACATTCCGGAGGTTCTGCTACGGTGCCGGGCGCCAGGATGGTGGCAGCGCCTTGTTTGTTAAGCTGCAGGCTGGTGGACCTGAAGCGTGAAGACGTATTTTGTCCAGGTCAAGGGGGCCGTCCCCTTGGAATGGTGACCCGGGTATCCTTGGCTTTATCTGAGGTGGACGGGGGTTCGTTTATGCCAGGCTTCCTGGTCTACCCCAGTAGGGGCGCCGCCTCTCTGCTAGACTGCCACGTGCTCTTACACAGTTGTGTCTGCTCACGCATCCTGCAAACACCAGCGTGCTTGCCACATGCCTCTCCGTCTCTCCATCATCCATCTCTCTTACCACAGGCGTTCCCCTGCAGGGGGACACCACATCAGGACGCATTGTCCTCACATCCCGACAGCAGGTGTATTGGGTCACATTTCCTCCGCTTGCTTCTCTGCTCATCGGCCGACGATTGGGCAGGGGGTTCTTTCCACATGTGTCGTGGGGAGCCATCTGAGATGCCCGAATTTGTCTTCTCGCCTTGGACAGTCAGTTGGGGCATCAGATGGGGGCCCGTCTTTGCCAGTCAGTCCTGCCGCCTGGTTCCGGGAGCACCTTGCTGAGTGCGCCCTCGCTTCTGGGGCTGGGGTTCAGGGTGTGGGTCGGCGGGATAGACAGACCGTGTCCCCGCCTGGGGCGCCTGCGTCTGCGCAGTCGTCCGTCTGAACTTCACCAGCCGCAGCCCCGAGAAGGGGGCTGAACTCCGAGAGCATGACTGGGGGAGCTGACCCGGTTCTGAAAAGCGTTTTCATTTTTAACTCGTCGCCGTCAGCTTCTTCGCACGCGATCCGACTCTGTCCTTCAGCAGTGAGTAACAGAACGTTGCCTTGAACTGGTCTCCACCAAAGAGGCTTTAAAAAAAAAATCCGTCATCAGTAAAAAGTTCAGGAGTAAAGTTGAATCAGGCTAAGTGACGTCAGGGGACTCTTACTGCTTTTCTGCTGCGTCTCATTCTATCTCTTAGCTTTGCTGTCCTTTCCTTTGGGTTGAGTTTGTCTTCAGGCAGCAAACAGTTCCAGTAAAAGTCCCAGACTGATACTCGCTGGCACCAGCGAGTCACCTGTCCACCCGTGGAGCGTGTGTACGGGGGTGCAAGGCCTGAGTCGTGTACCCCTTTAGAACGAGGGCCAGCGTATTCGTTAGGGTTCAGGCTAAGCCGCTATAACAAAAAGGCCCCGAATTACTGTGGTTCGGACAAGATGCCGGCGTGCCTCGCTCTGACCTGACAGTGCCCAGGTTAGGGGGTCCAGAGCTCCACGAGGTCGCTCAGGGGCTGGGGCTGCTGGCATGGCCTGCCTTCTCCACACGTGGAGTGCACCTCCAGCCCCGAGGCTGCTGGCCAGAGGGAAGAGGAAAGAGAAGGGAGAGAGCGTGTGCTTCCTCCTCGGAAGGAAGTAACGTGGTGTCTGCACCTATCACTTCCGCTCACCTTGGCAAGAACGCGGCCACACCTGGCCCCTCCGTGCTGGGCGTGGGGATGGTTACAGAAGCTTCCCGCTGGCCCGATTGCCCTTAGCTGAGGTCTCTCTTCCCCACTTCTGCCCTCCAGGTGTGGCTACAGGGGAGGCTACATGGAGGTGATCAACCTGCACCCCGAGATCAAAGGCCAGCTGGTGAAGCTGCTGTCCGTGCGTCTGTGCCCGCCAGTGTCGGGGCAGGCCGCCATGGACATCGTCGTGAACCCCCCCGGGCCGGGAGAGGAGTCCTTCGAGCAGTTCATGAGGGTGAGCCTGCTGTGTCCTGCGCCCTGCCTGTGTCCTGTGCCCCAGCTGCGACCTGGGCCCCAGCTGTGTCCTGTGCCCCGGCTGTGCCCTGGGCCCCTGCCTGTGCCCTGGGCCCCCGCCTGTGCCCTGGGTCACAAGCACTCTGTCCATGTACCAGTCGCGGTGGCCGGCCTCTCTCCCAGTGGCCTCCAGGGGGCGCCCGTGGAGTTTGACGCACCCCCAGGGCGTTGGGTCCAAGGAGGGAGCCCTGGGGCTTGTTTTGAAGTGGGAGGAGTGTGCATGCAAGTGGACGCGGGGACCCCTTCTTCACCATGGGCACCCCGAGGGGCCAGGCACCCAGAGCGAAGGGCCTCGTGTGCTGAGGACATGCCGGGGACTCTTACCAGACTGAAAAGTGTCACACGGCTTGAGCAGATGTCACCACCGCTCGAAACGATCCATCCAGTCGGGCCCTTGCAGCTGCAAGTGACAAAAACCCAGCTCTCAGCAGTGTGAACGCAAAAGGAACATAGGGGCCACGGAGCCAGGCTCGTGTGTGTGTGTGCATGTGCGTGCGTGTGTGCGTGTGTGTGTGTGTGTGTGTGTGTGAAAATCCACGACATAAAATTGACCACTTTAACAATTTTAAACCAAACATTTTGCAGCAGAAAGTACCTTGTGGTGCGAGCACCCCACTGGGAAACTCCGTCCGCATGGGACGTCACTTCCCGCTCCTCGGCTACCTCTGTCCTCCCCCCCATCTCTCAGTCCAGCCACACGTGGCCCCTCGCAGGGCAGGGTCGTCCCGCATGCGTCCTCGTCACCCTTCCCTTGGCAGGACGTCTTCAGCGCTCTCCCCTGGCGTAGTCCCCGTCAGGATCTGCTCCCTCTGCACAGCTGAGTGACACTCCCCTGAGTGACACGGCCCCACACTTGTTTACCCGTCACCTGAGGGCCACCCCTACGTCCCCTCTGCTCCAGCTTTGGGCACACGTCCAGCCCTGAGCCCTAGGCACAGCGCGTGGAGTGAGCGTGGGGAGGGGTGGCGAGGCCACCTCCTGGCAGCGTGTCCCAGCACGGGCCATCCAGAGCCAGGTCCGGTCACAGCATGGGGCAGGGGCTGGTGGTTCTCGTCCTCAGGATCGACATCCAGCAGGAGAACGGAACCCCTGGCCCAGGCTCCCCGGGACCCGCCTGTGGCCGGGGCCCCCTGCACGTGCGTGCCCTGCACCCCAGGGCACATGGCAGCCCCGAGGGCTGGGCTCACGCAAGAGGCTCGTGCAGGGGGCCCCGCGTTCCGCCCCCTCCCCCACACACTCACGAGCTCACCTTCCCCGTCTGCCCTGCGCCCCGGTGTTGGAGGGGTGCTTCCGGGGGCCAGAGCCGTGCCACGATGTCGGCCAGAGAGGCTGACGACTCCGCTGCTTCTGTCCCACCAGGAGAAAGAGTCCGTCCTGGGCAACCTGGCCGAGAAAGCGAAGCTGACGGAAGACATGCTTAACCAGGTCCCGGGCATCCACTGCAACCCCGTGCAGGGGGCCATGTACGCCTTTCCGCGGATCCTCATCCCCCCCAAAGCCGTGGGAGAAGCTGAGGTCAGAGGCCCCGGGCCGGGCTGCTCCCCCCCGGGTGGGCACGGGGCTGGGGGACGCCGCGGGGAGCAGCAGTGCCAGCCACGGAGGCTCTGACCCTTGTGGGCCCCTCGGCCGGGTGACATGGGTAACGATGGCAGCCCAAGGCCGGGCGCCGGCGTGCTGTGTCACACGGCGGGGAGAGGGGAGCCCCAGGTGTGGCCTGACGCCTTTAAAAACGAAGGCTGGTCTGGGGGAGCAGTGAGAACCCCGCTAGGCCCCTGTCCCCGCACTGTGCCGTGGAGCGTCACTTCTCGAACCGGGTAGAATTCAGGGCGTCCGGGGGGCCCCAGATTCCACTTCTGACAAGTCGGGCGGTGCCAGCGACCCTCCGTCCAGGGTCAAGGGCCAGAGCGGTGTGTCCCAGTGCTGTCCTCGCTCCCCACGGCTCAGCACCTCACTGAACGCCGGGTCTGCCCTGCCCCAGACCTGCTGAGTCCGAACCCCAGGTCGGGGGGCCGGCAGCCCCTGTAGCCGGCACCCCGGGTTCTGCAAACAGGGTGTTTCAGTGCCGCCCGGAAGCTTGTTCCCTAAAAGGGCCCCGGGCCCCGTTATCAGGGGCAATGTGGCCTGGCGCAGAGGCCCCCGGCATTGCTGGTGGCCCGCGGCCCAGAGGTGGGTACAGAGGAGGGAGACTGGCCCTCCCGGGGAGCACCAGCGCCCCCCAGCCCAGGGCCCTGCTCCCTGCCCCAGCTACCAGCAGTGTCCGGCCACCAGCCTTGTCCCTCATGGACGGGGAGTGGGGGAGGGGAGGGGAGAGCCCGGTGTCCCACCGTCTTCGGCCCGAGTTCCCAGCCGTGGGCTTGTGCGGGGCCCGGAGCGCACCCTAAGTCCTGGCTGTCCCCGCAGGCCCACGACATGGCCCCCGACATGTTCTACTGCCTGCGGCTGCTGGAGGAGACGGGCATCTGCGTCGTGCCCGGCAGCGGCTTCGGGCAGCGGGAAGGCACCTACCACTTCCGGTACCGTGTCCCTGGGCCCCCGGGGGTGGGCCGGGCTGGGCCGGGGCAGGCGGGCTTCCGAGCACGGCACAGGCCGGCGGCAGACATGGAGGTGTCCGCAGGCCCTGGCCTCCCCTGCTGTCCCCCGCCACCCACCAGGGTTCCCTCCCTGTCGCCCTGACCCTCCTCGCCGCCACCTCTGCAGCCAGGTTCTTTGGGCTGCACCCAAAGCCCGCTGAGGTCCAGCGTCCACAACACTCAGGGTGACGCGTTCCTTGGGGTGTGTGGCTGCCCGGCGGGGCTGCTCCCTGAGGCTGGCTCTGTTGGGAACACACCCCCTCCGTGCAGGTGCTTCTGGGGGGCCCCTGTAGCAAATGTTAAGTGTCCGGGGCTCGGCTAGCACCCGGCCAGAGCCATCCACTGCAGTGAGGCCATCCTGGCCGGGCGGCCGCGTGGGGCCGGCCTCTCCCCTGGTCACAGCTGAACCTGTGTGAGGCTCATTCAAAACCTGCCACTGCGGCAGCTCGGTGGGGGACTTGGTCACCACAGCAACTCGGGGATCCCTCCCCAGGGAGGGTTGTGACCCGGTCTTCTCCGGGGACACCGCCTGGCCGAGATGTGCACGCCTGTCCAGCCGGAGCCGTTTCTGTGGGAAACTTGGGGTTGCACCCCCGATGAGCGGGTCCCCTGGCGGGAGTGTGTGGGTCTCTGCGTGACACTGGCTGTCCTCAGCCCGAGCGCTGCCCCCAGCATCGTGTGGCTCCGGTGGCAAACGTGTGAACGGGGGCGAAAACCAGTCCATCAGGGGCAGCGCTGGGCAGCGGACCAGGCACACCCGTCCCCACGTGTCCCCACGCGGGCGGGCGAAGGCCAGAGCCGCGGCCCACGCAGCCCCCCGGTTCCGGGACAGCCACGTCCGGGCTGACGCCGCCCTCTCCCCGGCAGGATCACGATTCTGCCGCCGGTGGAGCAGCTGAAGACGCTGCTGCGGAAGGTGCGGGATTTCCACGTCTCGTTCCTGCAGAAGTACGCGTGACGCCCCCGCGCCGGGCCTCCCCGCGCCCGGCCCCCCGGCGCCCCCCAGCCCGCCGGGGCCGGGCCGGGCCGCGCTCTGCACCCCGGCGGCTCCGCCTCGGGCCTCCCCGCGAGGCCGCGGGTCGCTGCCGCGGTCACTTCACCCAGGACACTTCTCTCTTCGTGCCTTGATGTTGGGGACACGTCCCTGCCGAGCAAATGTGAATTGGGGGTGCCTCCGAAGCCCTGTTTCCTGTCGATGCTACCAAAGCCGTGGGGTCTGGCGGGGCGCGCGGGGGGCGTCTCTGCGTCCGGCGTCCGGGGTGTGACACGCGGGGGCGTGCGGCGGGCGGGGGGTGTCGGACCTGGACACACGCAGGACGCGAGGACGGATGCGGCGGACACGGAGAGGACCGGAAGGCCCCAGGTCGCCGCCGTGGCCTGCGACAGAGAACGCGAACGCGTCGCGTCGCGGTGTGGCGACCTGGCCCCTCCCCCGAGCCGGGGCGTCCCCTGGGGGCCATGGCCCGTGATGTCCTGCGGGGAGCAGCGGGTGTGAGCCAGGCTTTGGGGCGAGGAGGGGGCGCCTTGCGCATGCTTGGGCTGGGACGCCCCTCGGAGAGGTCTCCCCGGGCGCCGGGGACGGAGGGCACCGCCCAGCGAGACCCCGGCCGCGGGGAGGGGTCCTGGCCCAGCTGCAGCCCGCCTCTCCCCGGGGCCTCACGGGGCCGCCGCGCACTGCCCTCTGCTGGCCGCAGCGGGGAGGTGACGCGCCCGTCGCACCCTCCTCCGCTGGACTGTCCCCGTCGGCTCCGCTTCTTAGCCCGTCATTGGCCAAAGTGCCTGGCGGCTCGGCTGCTGTGGGCCAGGGCGTGGGACGCATTCGGAGTGTACAGAGGGTTGTAGCCGATCGCCGAGTTTTGCCTCCACATGGGCTGCTGGCTCCCGTCGCGGACTCTGCGGCTGGTGTCCTGTAATGTCAGTCATCCCTCCGGGCCAGGGGGATGGCGTCCCCCAAGCGCACAGCTCCCCCAGCCCAGCAAACCCACGTGGGGGCCTGGCCCAGAGTGGGCGCCAAGGCCAGCAGTGGACGAGGCTCCTCCTTCACCGTGAGCCCCCTGCAGTGGGCAGTTGGGGAACCCAAGGCCAGCTCAGGAGTCTGGAGACCCCGCGAGCCCCAGAGCGGAATGGAAGGGGCTGGAGAGAGATGGGAAGGGAGGTGGGCTTTGAAACAGCCTCTTGTGCCTCAGATGTCCTCACTAGGTCCACGCAGGGGACGCGATCGAAAACTGCAAACCGTCCCCACCCACGAAGGCCAGAGTCCCTGTGAAGAAAGCAGCCACACCCTCAAGTCACAAAGGGAACCTTTGGGCTCTTTTCCTCCCTTAGAAAAATTGAGGAAAATTATGCCCGTCGTATATCAACCAGGATGCGTCTCCGAGCTGTGCTTTCTGCAGGAAAGGTTCAAGAGAAGCCAGTCTATTTTTTATATTTTTGTAACGATTGCTTTTTTCATGGGGAGGGGCTAGTATTTATAGTCTTAACGAGTCCAGTAGTTTTTTATGAATCTCTTCAGATTATAAACAATCCTTAAAAACTGCAACGTTTACATGATTTTTTAAAAGATGCCGTATGCTCTCGGTTTGCTTTGGAAATAAATGGACAAAGACAGAAGGGGCACTGGCTTGGGACAGGATCGCCCTTTGGGTAGAAACGCTGATTGTGACAGATGTCATTTCTTACAGATTCTGTCCCCGGGTCTCGTGTGGGCACCACCAGAGGAAGTCATTTGTCATTTGGGGTCACACTTTGCGCCTGTGAGGTTTCCTGTCCATCTAGGTCCACGGGTGGGGGAAACGGGGCTGTACCTTGGGGACTGTCACCTCACCTGAAGGCTGGTGGTTGTCCCAGGGCGCACATATGCAGGGAGCTAGCTCTGCTGGAAATTTCTAAATAAAATACATGTCAAAAATGGTGAGCGTGCTTAACTTTGCTTATAGCTTAAATACGGAAATCGAATGGACGTCACTGATCGTGCGTCTTCCCTGTGACTTGTGTTCCGGGCACAGTCATGAACGTTTTCCTCCCAAACACGACAGACTCCAGCCTCGGCTTCTCAGCGTCCATTGCTTTTTAGGGCCCCAAGGTGCTTCTGCTGCTCGACAGCATCAGTGATGGAAAGAAGTGCCAGTTAAAAAACCACTAGGACGATTAATGGCAGGTCGTGGCCCTGGGCCTCTCACGGTGCTCCGTGCCAGAGTCAGCTGTGGCCCTGAACCACTGCCTGGCCTCTGCGCCCATGGGCTGCAGGCGCTGAAGCGGGTTACAGATTAGGGGTAAAAAAAAAACAAACACTGGAACGACTCAATTGAAAAAGATTGATAACACTGAATGTCAAAAACGGGAAACCGGCAATCAAAGTCTTGGTGGCAGGAATGAAAAATGCCACAGTCGCTTTGGGAACCGGTGGCTCCCTGCTCAGTTAGACTTCTGTTCTGTGACCCAGCAATCCGGCTTCCGGCCAGGTGTTAATGCCAGAAACAGAACCAGGGCCCGGAGGCCTCGCATGAGCAGGCTCTGGGTCCCCGCCCGCCCTGCGCTGTGACCTGGAGACTCGCGGGCAGGAAGCTGGGGACGTTCTCGGCTCACTTACACAACCCCCGCCCGCCTCAGGAAACCCTGCCTTGTGCTGCCTGCTGTCCAGTGACTGGAAACTACTGTTTCACAGGTTTTCTCATTTTTTAGTTGTTTAAGGTGGTCAGTCTCTCCGTTTCTGTTAACCCCTCACGGCCTGGGGCAAAGGCCCCTCTGCCGTCTGCATCCCGCTGTGGGCTACGTTGGCCTGTTTGCCCAAACTTACCGAACCCACCGCTTACGATGTGTGCATTTCACTATATGTAAATTACAACTCAGAGTTAATTGGGGTTGGGGGTGGGTGGGAAAAACATACCACCTTTGATCTAGAAATCTCCTCTAGGAATTTATCCTAGAATGTTTTCCCACATGTGAAAGATGCATGCACAAGGATTTTCTCGGCAGCATTGTTGGCTGGGACCCTAAGTATTCATTAAAAGGGAAATGGGGTGTTCCTTCAAAGGAACCCCTTGCAATCCATCGGACCGGAAGAAGCAACAGCAGTGGCCACACTAGTGTCGGGGTACAGTCCTGCAGCTCTGATCAGACTCACCTTGTCCATGTTCTTCCCTCCCCCTAGTGGGGGGGGGCTGCCTTTCTCTTAGGCGCGTCTGCACCCCCAGGGGGTAATTGAGATAGCACCACACCCAAATAGCCACATCTGGTTACAGAAATCCATCTCTTTCACTTTCTCTTTCCCTTTCTCTCAGTCTGTGTCTTTCTCTTTCTCTAAAAGACAAAGGATTCTCCCCAAAACGTTGCTCTGCCCTAAAATACTTCAGCGGGCAAATTCTTAAGAAGAACTCCTTTAAGAATCGGTAAGCCTCTCAAACGCTGCAAACCCTTGTTTATCTTCGGAGCACTGATGGCAGCATCCATCAGACACAGTATTTAATTGTTGAATGTAATTAGCATGTTCCTGGGGGAAATGTGCAAATTGAACGATTTTTAATTTTTTAATTGGTGCTTTTTAATAATAGATGTTATGTTGTAAAAAAAAAAAAAACATAGAAAAGGAAAAGAAAGGGAAAATCACCCTTGGCAAGGTGAATATAATCTGGGTAGTGCAGAATACAAAGGGGGTCTCATTAGTTTTGTTAGGTGTGAACACATAAGTGTGAACACATAAGTGTGAACACAGAAGTGAACAAATACATGTCGTTTTGAAGGATGCGTGTTGAAGTGTGTAGGGATAAACTTCAGTATTTGCTTTAAAATATTTTAGGGGAGAGAGAGGTCTTTTTTTTTAAGAGAATAGGCTAAGCAAATGAAGCAAGTGTTGATAATGAATGAATTGGGGCAATGGATGGATAGAGGTTCATTATCTCATTCTACTTCTGTGTGTATCTTCATAATGAACACATTTTAAACAGCCACAAACCTCAAACGGAAAGAAATTTTTTTTCCTAATTAGTGTCCATCCTATCAGAACAGTTACACAGGCACATATTTTAAAAACAGCTTCATATAGAATGCATTTTCTATTATATATCTAACATGCTATAAAACACTGCAACATTTAAAAAAAATTGAATGGATGAAACAGAATTTAATAGGAGATATCTACAGCCATGCCACCCTGAATAAGCTCGATCCTGTCTGATCTCAGAAGCTAAGCTAAGCAGGGTCGGACCTGGTTAGTCTTTGGATGGGAGGCCACCTAGGAAGACCAGGTGCTGTAAGTGAAAAAAATTAAAAAATAAGGGATTGTAAGCTGACAAGGTCCTTGCAATCTGTGACGTCAACCAAGGGTTGCCTCGCCTAAAAAATAAAAATAATAAAAAATAAGAATTTAGTTTGTTACCAATTTTTCACAGTCATAAACAACCTTTCGACAAACATCCTCGCATTGCGTCTCGTTGCATAGCTACCGTATCCCGAAGACGAAGGCCTGGGAAGACAATTTCCGGGTGACACAGTGTCTCAGCACCAGGGGGAGCCGGGCACCTATGGGTGCCACCCGAGGTGTTTTAAAAAGCAAACACACGCCCTATCCCTTGGCAGTGGAGCCCGTGTCTCAAACGTCAGAGCTTTGTGATGATGACAGTGCAAACACACCTGAGCACACACAGCTCCTAAACAATGCCTGGTACCCAGCCCGTCTCCCCAAGATGGACAGTGGGGGATCAGACAGACACTTACGGACCTGTGCCAGCTTCGTGACTGAGAGATTCTGCGCATCGAGAGGGTGGGCTGGGTGGGGTGGCTACGCGTACCTGAGTCCCAATGGGGGACACGTCTTCACTCCTCGCTGCTGGGCAGGTTTCGGCGGTCGGAGGATTCTTTCTGGTACGTTCTTGTTCTGTACGCAGCCTGGTGGTTACGTCGGCCCTTTGACCGGCTTTCAGGGCCCTGCTAGGCTTTTGCCAGGCCACAGGGAGGGACATCGAGATGGGGACAGTTGATCTGCCTCCGTCAGAGGTCGTCGTGGTCCTAATTCAGGGCTCCTCGGACCCCAGTGCTGCCCGAGAGACACATTTCTTTGTCAGGAAGGGTGCGGTAGGGGACCTCCCGACATTCCGCTGGTCACAGGTGACGGAGAAAGGACAGACGCACCGAGGCCAGGTGGACAGGGTTCTCAGACACATGCAATGCTGTCACCTTCCGATCCAGACCTATTTCTAGATGGAAGTGCTGGCACCGTCCGGGGCGTGTCCCTTAGGTGAGCACGGCCCCAGCGCAGGCTCCTGGTTGGGCATATAGCCCAGGCCCGGGGACCCTGGCCGCAGGGACAGGCTCAGGGCTGGCACAGGACCGTCACCAGGCCGAGCCCCACGCAGGTTTTTGCTGGAAGCGTGGAAAAGCAGGAGTGTTTCCACAGGAGCCGCGACCTACACACAGCAGCGCCATGGACAGCGTGGGCCTTGGGCTTTGAACTTGAACTGGAATCCTCTCTCCATCACTTATTGGCCATGGGACTTTCTGAAATTCTTAGCATCGCTGTTTAGCTTCCTTGCCCGTAACCTGGGCCAAGGATAGTTCCTACCTTACGGGGTCAGTGCGGGTTTCACGTGACATGGCACGTTGACGCGCTAGGCACGGGGCCTGGCACGTCCGTCACTCTGTGACGCTGGCTGGCTGACACTGTCCACACCCTGAGGTGTGGAGGCAGCGCGCCCGCATCTTGCCAAGCCTGTTGGTCCTCAGCATCACGTTTCTGTCAGCGAGGGTGACAGGTCCTAATCAGTTTAGGTGTTGGCCACCGCACATGGGCTCCTGATTGGATCAGGGCCTGATGACTGTCATTTGGAGAGACATAACTCCACCACCACAGTGAACTCTGACGATCCTCTCCAGTGTCACAGTCTAGATTCTTTGCCACCTAAAGCACAAGGAACAACAACAAAAAAAATAGGTAAATGGGCTGGAGGATGGAATGGTGGGGGAGTAAACGCTAAGGAGTTTGGGGTTTCTTTTGTGATGAAAATATTTTCAGGTAGTTGTGATTGCAAAACCGAATACAGTATGCCTCCCCCCAAATTGTTCACCGTTTTTAAAAGGAATATTTAATGGTGCAGAAATCACATTACAGTAAGGCTGTTCTAGGATTCTTTGTTCTGGTGATACTTTATCTGCTTTTTCTCCGGACAGGTTCTCTGCAAAGCAGAGCGAGGAGGCTGAGTGAAAGACCCTAACGAGGTCTGACCCGCCCATTCCACACGGTTTTCTTGGCTATAATCAAGAAACCCAGGTAGGATTCAAAGACAGACTACGCTGCACGACTGTTTTATAAACCTTTATTGAAAGGTGACAAACTTTATCTTGCCACTGCATTTCTTAACGCTTCCAGTGGTTGTGGGGAAGGAACCACGGATACAAAACTACGATGCTGTTGCACCTCGCCCAGGCTGGTTGTAAAATATTTTTTGTACAATGGAGGTAAGAGTGGACAGGACGATAATTTAAACCTCACGGGACACTTTTGTTCCATTCAGGTTCTAACAGCCTTAGAAATAAACTCCAAGTATTATATTAGGCTCAGGGATGGCTTAGTACACTCAAAATTTTTAGCTTTTCATTTCCTCCATTTTCTTGTACAAATTGTAAAATGTACAACTGATGTCTCTTTTCCCCCAAATTAGAGTGTGTTCTAAAAATACCTCTTCTGGGAATGAAAAGAAGGCAATAAAAGATGGACAGAGCAACACAACACCCTTTTCATAGTAGTTTCACCTGGTTTTCCTCCTATCAGTCTGAGTCTTACGTTTCCATAAAGCATGAGTAATAACCAGCGCTTCCCCCAATCTCGAATATTCAACTTAATGGAGCCAGAATCTTCAACTATAACATTTAAAGAAAACAGAGCATTGAACAGGTTCTATGCAGACATGGTTTTAATATCGAGTTGCTGTGACCTCATTTTAAAAAGAGTGTGGTTGTGGGGGCGGGATGCAGGCTGGGTCGCCTCGGCCCCAACGCTCAAGGGTCACGACTGATGAGTTACAGGACCTGGATGTCCTTGACCCTACAAAGCATCCATTAAAGCCAGAAAGCCTGTTTCCACCACCATGTTAAACTTTCTTTCGCTTTTTTAAAACTACAGAACGGGCACGGGCCTGAAGCACCAGCTGCAGGCCGATGGGTTTCTGAGAGCCGTTTACGATCCAGGACTAAGGGTGCGTTCTCCAGTCAAGGTTACACTTTACAGTTCAAAACGTGTTCTTCCTTCTAAAAATGTGACACGAAGAAATCATTTACACCACTGCTTTTTATTATCAAGTTTCAAAAACCTTTCACAAGATGGTAAAAAAAAAAAAAAGAAAAAAAAAGAAAAAAAAGAAAAACTTCACAACCACAGCTAATGTAGTTTTTCCCATTGTTCCCAGTCAGCTCCAAACCCACTGTGTGCAAAGCCCGTTTTTTTCCCATGCACCTAAAGGATAGATACAGGCTATGAAATTCTTTATTCTATTTGTAGCAGCTTATGCAGGTGCAGCCAAACACAAAGCTTCAGGACAAATTGTACACAAACTTTACAATGTGGGATTCGAATTTAAAATATGAAACAAACAAAAAAATAATCTACACGAAACCGATAAAAATCAAGCACAGATGCCAGGACTGAAACTTAAACCCAGGTGTGAAAGGGAGTCTTATTTCCTTTCAAGTGCTTTATTCTGCTACGGAACAGTCGAAACGGAGATGTAAAGCTCTGTGGTTAGTTTAAATTATACACTCTGTAGATATTATACCAATTTTAAAAGTTACACGTAGACCAACAGATGTCCATCCGCTCGTCTGGACTGACCAGAGCCTCCAGCGGGGCCGACAACGAACCGGGCAGGCGTGGGGAGGACGCCCGCGTGTGCAGCCGGTCCGCAGAGTTTACTGATGGGCACACTGCACCCCGGGCCCGTGATGGCCGCTGCTCTCCTC
This sequence comes from Macroglossus sobrinus, assembly GCA_004027375.1. Classification (NCBI taxonomy): domain Eukaryota; kingdom Metazoa; phylum Chordata; class Mammalia; order Chiroptera; family Pteropodidae; genus Macroglossus; species Macroglossus sobrinus. Next base: position 34,981 of record PVKZ01003742.1, on the reverse strand, counting down.
GTCGGAGCTGTCGTTGTAGGCTTCGCGCCGCTGGCCGCCCCCCGAGCCCCGGGTGCTGTCGAACTCCTGCAGCTCCACCTCCTCCGTGTCCCCGATGATGTTCGGGACTTCCGGTCTCGAGGGCAGAAGATCTTCTAGTTCCTTCGTGAAAAGGAACAGAAACAGAGGGAGCGGTAAGGTAAGGCATCTTCCTTCGCCTCCCTCTGACCCCGCCCGAGGCGTCGGCCTCTTTGAGAGTTAACACAGGTGTGTCTGTACTTTAGGCCACATCACGAACTGATGACCCAGAGACCAAACGTGCAGGCATCTTTTGTGCGACCCATCTATCGCTCAGGAAAAAACACGCACAAAAATAGTTGCCAACGTTTAAACACTGGGAAAATTTCCCCCAGACCCGCCTTTAGTCCTGCATGGACCTGCCAGCAGATGCTAAGCTGGCGGCTGCCGTCTCCACGTGAGGGGTCTGCTCCCCAGGGAGCCCCAACCTTCCCACCGCATCACACACAGGCCACTGCCACATTGCCCTACTGGTCCCTGGCTGGCCCCAGATAGGCTGAACCAGCAACTCTCATTCTGATACCAGGACAGCCCATTAACGACTCACGTATTTAAAAAGCATATTACAAACTGCGTGATCTTAAAATCGTAGCACCAAAAACAAGTGGAAGGTGACAAAGACCATTATTATGACACCGTAAGTCACCTGCTGTTTCAATGTAGGAACACTTACAGAAAGCTTGTCTGGGTTGATCCAGTTGTTTTCAGGAAACTGTACATCGAACTTTATGTAAAGATCTCCCTTTTCAAAGGGGTTACGGTACTGTGGCATCCCTTCGCCTCGGACTACACGGACACATCCTATTACGTGAGGAAGTAACAGGGAAAGTGCTAAGAACTTTGACCAAGAAGGAAGGTGCTCAATGATATTCCTTCATGAGTCACCTACTGTAACAAGATTACGAATCGCGAAAGAGCACAGGGAATCCCAGATCAGAGGGAAACCGAGACTCACCCGGCTCGATGACTTTGCCAGGGGGGTATTTCACTACAATCTGACGTCCGTCAAGGTGCTTGAACGTGAACTGAAATCCACACAGCGCCTCGACAAGTCCAATCTTATAGGTCATGTGCAAATCGTTCCCGTCTCTCTGGAACACCTACGAGTAGAGCACACGGGACACACTGTTTTAAGAACGCACGGAGCCGAACTCTTGTGCTGTGTTCTTTGAACGGATTTCAAAACCTTAACTCCACCATTCACCACTGCAAGAGCCAAAGTGCCACCGTCCCTAATTTCCTAAATTTAAATAAGGAAACGTAGCTATTCTCAAGGAACGAGAAACTTCTATGAGGGAAACAATGGCTCATGAGGCACAGCGGAGGCTCCAAAAACAGAACCGGGCAGGTTCTGCCGGCCCATTTCCTGACCCGGCTTCCCAAGGCCCAGTGGGATTCTGTGGAACGGGTCCACCTGGGGCGCTCCCCGACGTGATTCTAACAAGGGAAGGGGAGGGTCCAAGTTCATTGTAAGAAGTTCAACCAGGAATGCTCAGCCAGTAACGGTGGTAAATCCTTGCTTTACACACGTACAAACAAGCTTTATCTCAAATAAAATCCAGAACCCGCTCAGATAAACGTAAAGCAAACCGAACAGGTAACGGCAAAGGTTACTGCGTAAACAAAGACTGTTTCTGCTTCCAACGTGCAGGAAAAAATACATCCGATTTCACACATGCCCAGATTGCAACTTCTGCTTATCAGGACTTAATTTAAGACGAAACTAAATTAACTGCAGTGAAAGGTCACCTTGTTTTTTTTTTCCCACTACGACTCTCTCTTCCAAAGAATGCCGGATGCTTCACGTAGAGGAGAGAGAACCCGAAAGATAGATACCCTCTTTTCTTAAATATCCTCCTAAATGCACGCACGAAGGGACGTTCACCTCAAACCGTGACCGTGTCCAGTGGCCCCGGCCAGCAGCCTCGGCAGCACGAGGAGACCTGCGTCACCTTTCACCAGGTGTCCCCGGGGCAAAGCTGTGCCCGCAGCAGGGGCCGAGGGATGCGCTATTCTCGGCCGGGAGAGCTTAGACTGGCTCCAACCACAAACAGTCTCAGGGTCGTTTGGGGCCCGGGGGGTGGTTAGACCAGTCAATTTGATATTAAAACTCAGAAAATAAACACGTAGGAACAAGGAGGGAATTTTTGGAAACAAAAAGCCCCCAAAACAACAGCGGCAAGATTAATGAGGCGGCGCTGTCAAGAACCAGACAATCAAACATTTAAAAGCCACTGTAATTTCTGAAAAATTTCAGCGCAGCGTACAAAAGAGGGACTAGCACCACCAGACACTGTGGCTCTCTGCTGCACTAACGCACCATGGCCGCCAGCGTGAGCCAACCCATGTGCGTGCACACACATACTGGAAAGATGAACACACGTGACATACAGCACCCCCAAAGTTGAATGTCCTTTGATCAGAAGATGTATACTGTCTCAGATACAGTACCCATCCAATCTCAGGGCTTCACAATTACTTCAGCTCAAGTTTTGGGAGTGAAAAAAATAAAATAAAATAAAAGCCCCAAACAAGATAACTACAAGCTTTATCATGAACTAGTTCAGACTAGCCACGTTTTCTTCAGAGGGTCCAGGATATTTTCAGTGGTCTAAATTAAACTGCCTCATCTCCTCTTGGGCTCCACTGACTTCACTGGTCATCATGAAGCCAAGAAGGAACCACCTTCGCCCCTTCCCGTCTAACCGTTACCAGCTCCTACTTTCCCCTCAAATACGCAGCCCCACCTGCTGTCTGCTGAAACTCCGCCAGCTCCACCACTGCCAGCGGTTCCAAGGGACTTCCTTCCCGGCCCCAAAGCAAGCAGGCCGGCTGGGAGAAGACGGATCTGGGTTTCGGTGAAGCAGGCCCAGCCCAGGGACCCAACGCTGGTCACACGAGTTGGAACAAGTCCCGTGTCTCCGAACGCGGTGATGTCCATGTTTAAAACCCCATTTCATCATGAAGACTGAACTCCGGACGAAGCTTTCACCCCCGGTCTGACGTGCCCACGCACCAGAACCATCATTTCTGCTCTCCTCCAAACAAGCATCGCTTTTTAACTTCTTCCCTGTCCTCTCACCGCTGCACGGCGGACAGCACGTGACAACTGCCGTGGACTGCCCGTGACGTAGCCATGAGAACACTCTCGCAGTCTGTACCGCCCTACCACTCGGCACACCAGCCACACGCAAGTGGACTCTATCAAGCCCTGGACCGTCCATCTTTCTGCCTCGCAGGCCTTGCACGCCGCTGTGCGTGGAAGGCGAGACAGGACACAAGAGGAAGTGGCTGAAATGCCAGAGAAGAGAGAACCCTGCCGAAGTTACAAACACTCCAAGCTCTGAGACCTGCAGGGCAGAATGTGCATCGTAACCGCTTCCTCTGCAGGGATGAGGAAATCGTCCCAGGACACCCCGAGGGAGCCCAGTGCGCGAGAGCCACGCACCGCCCAGCGAGGGAACTCCCCGGACCCCGCGTCAAATGCGCCTTTATTCTCTCCTGGATGCTTCGAGCGACTTAAGAATTTTACTTTATTAGTAAAAATCACCATCGAATGGGACAAAAATTCAGTGTAGACTAAAAAGGGGGCTGGCCTGTGAAGTTCCTTTCAGAGGAACCCGAGTCAACGTGATCGAGTACAGGGCCAGAGCCCTCTCGAATTCTCTGGTCAAGAACGTGGCTGCTCACTCCAGGACGGTTCCTGGAGGGCCCGAGGATCTTCACGAACGGGCCTACACTCTCGACACTCTCTACACTCTCCCCACGGCGCATTCAATGCCAGCACGGTGTCACCCGACCGCCTTGTCAGACCAGCTAACTCTGCTAACTCTGTCACAGATACGGGTACACACCCAGTCAGAAGTTTAGAAGTAAAACCCCCCGCAGAACCTTCTCTTTCACGAAAAGCTCACTCAGACACCCAGTGCAGCACCGGGGACAGAAGCCGCGTCAGAAGCCACTCGCCACCCGTCAGAAGCTTCGCCGCGAACACGCGCTGCCTCAGACCCCCTGGTCCAGCGCCCTTATCTTTATGCACGGGGAGGCTGGGGAGCGGAGACAACGGGACGACGTAAGGTGACAGCGCTGGTCAGTGGCCACGCCGGGACCAAATGCTACTCCCCCCGGCTCCTGACCGCTGGGCAGGACCGCTCCAGGGAACCCCCTCACGCGAGACCTGTTGCTGGATGGAACAAACACCGGGCACACGAAAAGGAAATCACCTCGTGTTCCTTCTCTTGCAGCAGCAGAACGATGTCGCCCGGCTCCACGCCCGGGGCCTGGTCGGCTTCCCCGGTGAACGTGATCCTCTGGCCGTGCTTCATGCCTTTGTCCACGTGCACTTCCAGAATCTTCACTTCCTTGATCACCTTCTTCCCTTCACACTTTTTACAGCGGTCCTTCTCGTTGATCACCTCTCCTGCAAAGAGAGGGCATCGACGTCCAGGACGCTCCTGCGTCAGCCAGGTCCCCCCGATGCCCTTGTTCATTACATACACGTTCTGGACTCCTCTGATAGCTGCCTAGTTCTGTTTAAAGCATCATTCCCAACAAAACTCCCATCTTGCTGCAGGTGACCTGAAGGGCCCAGCCGCTCAGTCTCCCCTCTCTGAGTAAAATACCTTAAAATACCTCCGTGGCTCCTGACTCTACGTCCTAAAGTTAGAGAGAGCCTACGGGTCAAGGGAACAATGGTGGGCAGATGCCGGGGCTTCTACAAATGCGTCTTCAGTGTGTTTTCGGTCTTAGTTCCCTGTACGTTTAACGCTGGATGGAGAACACATTAAAATGATAAAATGTCAATGCCCTTTCTGGCTTCGAACGGCAGTGCACAGTCGGTGCCGGACGGCGTTTACTCCACGGGCTGGAAGCTGCCCGGGCATCCTGCACGGCCCTCGCCTTTATCAGGGACGCGATGGCAGAGACTCCGACACCAACTGGACACGGCTGAATCCACCTGGTGTGAGTGCCGCCACACCGTGTTTGTGACGACAGCTTCCTTCCTACGTACTTCTCTAAGAAGCCTGATCAGGGCCTAACAGAGTCAAACTGAAGCTGTACACAACAGATTATGAAAAATGGCATCGATTTAGAATGGCAGGTTACTGGCACGCTTTGATGCTTAGATGTTTGATTACTGCCCTCAGGGGCTGTTTCTAGAATGCTTACTTTGCAATGTCTGTCCTAAAAAATATCACTTCCTCAAAATGGTAACGAAGCCCGGGAAGATGTCGGTCAACCTGGTGTGACAGCACGAACGGTAAGAAGGGAAAATGCCCCGAGACCCCCTAGGCTGGTAACTAAAGAACGTGACCCTTCTCCAAATTATCTCGTCACTCCCAGAAGCAGTCTGGAAAAGGAGGTTCTAAAACTGTGCTGTTCAGTACGGCAGCCACTAGCCATCTGTGGCTATCTGTTTTATCAAAATTAAAAAAAAAATTTAGTTCCTCAGCCGCACTGGCCACGTTTCAAGTACTCAGAGCTAGTGGCTACTGTCCCAGACGCTGCACATACGGAACATTTCCACCATCGCAGGAACATTCTTTCGATAGCACTGCCCTGGACAAGGGCTGGCAGACTAAGGCCCGCGGGCCCGGGAGGGCGTGGCCGTGTGCCGGCAGCGCCGGACGGGAACAGGGTCCCGCCGCTCGCTTCCCCACTGTCTGTGGCTGCGAAGCCCTGAAAGGCACAGGTGAGCAGCGGTCTCAGGGGCCATTCTGCCCGCCAGGCGTAGAACAGTCCCTTCTGTAAGAAGAGTGCCAGGCCCGGTGGCTAGCCTCAAAAGCTAACCAAAGCTCCCAGCAGCATCTTCCACTCAGCAGGATGGTACTCAACAATGTGCTGTCTCCCTGTCAAATAGCACCTTTTACCCAGAAAAGGACAGAACGCTGCCCGTTTGGGAACTGAAAAGGAAGAGCGTAACACGAAGCCACTGTTTATCTGTGTTCGCTGGGCCTGTGCACGTGAAAACAATTATTTTCACATCTTTCTTTTAGGACTCTGTAGCTTTTAGCAATAATAAGACGAACACAGCACGTTGAAAGAGAAGGCTCGGGAGCCCCCGCCCCCCACGCGGGGCCCGGCGCGCGTACCTTCGCCGTTGCAGTCGGCACACACAGACTGCATCTGCTGCACCATGCCCGGAGCCAGCTGTCGGATCATGATGCGCACGCCTCGCCCCCGACAAGCGCTGCACTTCTGAACGGCTCCAGACTTCCCGCCTTGGCTAGAGCAAGCGAAAGGCCCCCTGAGAGTGCTGCACACGGACCACCCCAACGGGCCACGACACGGAGCAATCACTCTTCTCATCTCGGACTGGGTCTTCCACCCCCCGTGACTGGTCATTTCACTGCGTTTCAGAGGGGACAGAAAATGTCCCGTGCTGGGGAGTTACGTTTCGCGTCACGGACCGTTTCTATGTGGCAGAGACTCGGTGCGCCACCGAAAACGCAGAAGGTTTATCCCGTGAACCAGAACACGCACTTACCCGCTGCACGCACTACACAGGACGTTCTTGCTAAGCTGTAGTTTGGTTGTCTTGCCATTATACAGGTCTTCTAGAGATACTCTGGGGAGAAAAGAATGAGGTTCAATCGAGCTCTCTTACGTACAAGATAGAAACGGCAGCTATGAGAGCCCGTTCCACTGTAAGCTTTTCAAACATTTAAAAACACATTAAGACAACCGACTGAGGTTTTATTTTGTGGACCAAATTAGCAGAAAGATTTCAGGACCATGAACAGTATATGTGCTGCTCAGAGCCAGAATCTACAGCATCAGGCCCACAGTTTGCTGCGCTGCATTTTCTGATAAAGCTGAGGACTGCACAAACCCAAAGCATCACCACCTTATTCTGGCCTCAGGCAGGAGCCGTCCACCTACTCCAACCCTCTGAAGGAGGTACGGTTATCATCCCCATTTGACAAGACCAAACTGAGGCACAGAGAGGGTAAGTAACTTGCCCAAGATCCCACAGGTCATCTAGCTCCAGAGTCCAGGCTGGTACAAGGCTCTGCGCCAAGGACAATTTAGAAAAGCAACAGTCATATTACAGCTTAAGATTGCGCATGTCTCAAAAAAAAAAAAAAAAGGCCTTATCTACAGTGTGATAAAAAGGGAAAAAACAAGTTTTCAACAGTCCACAAGAGCTCTGAAGAACCCAGTGAATTATAAGAAAAACTGTGTATTTGAACTATTTTCCCCAAATTTTCAAAGAGATCTATGATCCATAGAGGTTGAGTTAAAAAAGTCCACTAAAAAAAATACACCTGATAAACCCAACTCGTCTTTACTCACATAGCATATAAGAATTATAGGATCATTCATTGCCAAACTAACCTCAAAAAAAAAAAAAAAAGTACATATGTCAGAAGTCTCAAAACTACCCTTCATTTAGGATTTGGGCGCAATGCATCTAGCTTGGTCTTATGCTTCTCGTTGTTTTCAAACCTACCTTAATGATACAGATTTACTTTTTAAAAGAGAGGAACAAAAACAGGTCGGAAATATTTTGCCAAGCATCTGTACTATTTTGTGGTATTCAAATTTACTCAACATTGTTATCTTAAGCTCTCATGCTAAAACTTTAAATACTTATGGATGAAACATTACCAGCACTTCCAAACACTGACATATCTATAATCAAACCTCAGACAAAAGCTCTTGGTTGCACCTGTCTTTCACACATCATAAGAACTGTTAACTAAATTGTTTACAGAAAACAAACACGTAGGTCTTTTCTCCTGACATATTAAATTACGACCCGTATGCAAAACCACTACATGAGGCCAGAAAAATCCTCATTTCACATGGACAAGGAAGGGAAAATGTGGGTAATGGTCTGAAGCTGGCACACCAGCTTCGTGCTCGTGGGATTAAATGGGTAGAACCCTTCCTAAGACAATTTACTTGTATTGATCAGCCTCCAAACATTAACGCCTGCCTGTGAACCTGTGCCAAGGAGCGACAAAGCTGTATAGAGATACTCACAGCAGCACTACTATAGAAAAAAACTGGCACCATCCTATAGAACAGGTGGATGATTAAAGAAATCATGGAATGGAGTATTATAAAGCCACCCAAATGAAATATTGTCATAACAAGGACATTTTAAAGAACGTTAAAACAGCAGGAAATAAAAACTGCATTTGCTGTTTGCATAAATTTTTTTTTAAAGAATATGAAAGTACAACACTCTCTCGATCCTATTTACTTTGTAGACAATTTCCATATCAAAGAAAACAATGGAAGAACTCATACTGCACAAGTGTTCTTGGAATGATACCGAAATGATTACTTCTGAGGGTAAATTCTTTCAGAATACAAATTTAAGAATGAGACTCCAACAGTGTAACAGATTACACTTTACTTTCTGTACTCTAACGTATCAACTAGATAATATGATTTATAAGTAAATACTTGAAATTCAGTCTCTGGCATTTATGCGCTAGTAAATTCATTATTAGCCAATAAATAAATTAGCGGGATAAAAGGCATCACACATTTGCAAAGTCAAATAGCTATTTTCACGTTGTAGAGGGCTCACGAGTTCGCAATCTGAGATCAAGGTCAGACATCATTCATGTGCTGGCAGGTTAAAGTCAGGCGCGAAGCCAGCAAGCCCCATGGAAACCCCTTCAGGAGAGTTCACACAGAGGATCAGGTACGGAGTGACTATTACATGTAAACAAGCTAGGCTGACAGGCGCTCGCTTTGTAAGTTTTTAAATAAAAGTAACTTGGAAGATTTGAGTGCATCGAAGAGATTCTTCATTATTAAAATGGTAAATCATATAGTAACAAGCAGCCTCAGAAGCATGTAACAAAATCACTTTCCTACTCAGGAAAAACACCATCGTTAGCAAAATGCAAACGCCCAGGTTATGGAATTCAAATGAGGCCAGTAGGCAGACGGAAGAGTTTGTTTTCGGATGAAGGATAGAACACGTGTTGATACTTCTTCTCTTCTACTATCACTACTTGAAAAAGAAGTACGTAAGCATTTTTAAAAAAGAAGAAAGATACTCACTTGAGTGGATGCATCATGTCTTCGCCTCTTCTTCTGCCGTTTCGACTTCTACTCTGGTTGCCCATGAAGCCGAACAGTCCCCCACCAAAAATGTGGGAGAAGATATCATCCATGCCGCCGCCGCCGCCGCTCCCTTCCCGGAGGCCCTGCTCTCCGTATCTGTCATACAACTCGCGCTTCTCGGGGTTCGATAGTACTTCATACGCAAAGCTGATTTCTTTGAACTATAAAGAAAAAGTAGAAAGACAAACAATTGGATTTTCAAACAGAAGAGTGGGGGAAGGCTTCAGGAACCCAGCATTCACTTGATTCTAAAACACGCAAGTTGCCTTTGGTTTGATTCTGGTCCTGTTTATCCCCTACCCCTGCCCAGGTTAGTATTCCTATGACAATATGAAAATACTCTTAACAGGAAAACTTGGCTCCGTGGGCTGACACGGCCTTCTCTTACAACAGCATTCCCCTTTTCAAGGAGGGCAACTTGACTTTAAAATGGGGGAAAATCTCAAATAACTTACTTTGTCACCGGCATTTGGATTCTTATCAGGATGGTATTCCTTGGCTAACTTTCTGTATGCCTTCAATAAAGGATAAAAAAAAAAAAAGGTTATATACAAAGACTGGTTTAAAGATGTGTAAGAACTTAATATCCACTTTTCTGAGAAGCACTGTTCTAAAATCCTAACCTTCCAGAAATATCTTTTATTCATGGGGATTATTTGGCATTTTCCAACGTAATGCTGTTCACTCATTAACTTAAAGTAACAAAGCAGATGGCAGTTACACCTGCAAACAGGTCATACTGAAGCCAGATGGAAACAATGAAACACCACCACAGAGAAAACCAAACTATTGAAAAAAAAAAAGTTCCGTATTTTCACGATTGTCAAATGTCTTTGATGGCCAGTAACCAGATCAGGAAGACTCCAAAACTCTAAAAAGAAATGACGTTAAGCTTTACAACTTGCAAACATGACTAACAGTGGAGCACAGGTGAGAATCCCCGTTCACACTGACTGCTCTCGCCAGGAAAGACCCAGAAGTTCCCAGGTCATGGTTTATTTTCACACGGTGGCCTCATCTGGGGTCTCAGTCACTGGAGGGAGTGACCTCAGTCTTCATGAGGTTCCATCAATTGAGGTGGCTGAGCCATACAGCACTTATGTCTCCACTCACAGACACATGCATTATATAATAGAGACCGGCGTTTCCGGTACGGTCACAGGAAGTCCCTTTTCCTCCCAACTGTCCCCGTCCCACTGCCTAAGGACCACTCTCCTTTTTCTCAGCTCACAAACCCGGGGCGTCTCAGCCCCGTGGGGATGCTGCGGGGCTTGGAGGGCTGCGGAGGAAATCCCGATGACAGAGCCCAGCCTCGCCAACAGCGACGGCGAGGCGGCCCATTTATTTTTAGTCGGCGTGCACTCAGGTGTTTGGCCGGGACCCACGGCTGCTTCTCGAAGCGGGCCCGGCACCCGCAGGTCCCCTGCCCACGGAACAATGCACGCGAGCACGGGCCCACGGGGCCTCCGGGGGGTGGGGGGGAGGAAAGGGGGCGGCGCTCGGCTCCCCGGAAACACCCCAACGGCCCCGGGCGCCGGCGGAGGCGGCGCCGACCTTCCCTCCCTCCCTCCCCCGCCGGCCCCGGACGCGGCCGGACTCGGGCCCGGCGCCGCGGTCCGACCAGTTTTTCCAGGGTGGCGACCTCGGCGCGGGGGGCGGGGGGGCCGGCCGGGCCGCCGCCTCCCGGGGGCGCGTGGCCCGCGGGCCCCGCCGGGGGCGGGAGGAAGGAAGCGGCCCCGCCGTGTTTGCGCACGGACGGCTTTTATTTGCTGCATCTGCGCGCGGGCGGGGCCGGCCGCCCAAGGTCAGCCGAGGCCGGGGAGCGCGGCCCGCCGCGGCCCGGGCGCCCCGCCGCCGCCCCGCAGCCCGGGCCCGTCGCCGGCTCGCGGGGCCGCCCCGCAGCGCCGCCCGGCCGCTCCCGCCGCGCAGGCCCGCGCCCCTCACGCCCTGCCCGGCGGCTCGCTCCCCGCTACCTTCTTCAGCTCGTTCTCGCTGGCGCCCGGCGGGACGCCCAGGATGTCGTACAGCTTCGTGTCGGCCACGTTCGCCATGACGGCCGGCCCGGCGGCGCTCGGGCGGGAGGGCGGCGGAGCGGACGGCGCGCACTCGGGCCCACAGCGGCGGCGGCGCAGGCCGAGGAGACAGCGAGGGGGGAAGCGGGGGCGGGGCTAACCTTTGACCCGACGCACGGCGCGCCGTGACGTCGCTGCGCGCGGCCCGCCCCCGGCGCTCGGGGGCGCGCGCGGTCTGCTCGTCTTCCCCCGAGCGGGGCGGGCCGCGCCGCGCTCCCGCGTGGCCACCGGGACGCCGCGGGCGCCGTCCGGGAAGTCGGCTCCCTCCGCGCCGCGGTCACGGAGGGCGCCGGGGGAGCCGACGGGTGCGGACGCCGCCCTCTCGGGCGTGCTCAGGGCCCGCGGGGACGCCCACCGGCTCGTCCTCAGGATCCCAGACGCCACCGCCGCCGGGCGACCCTGGGGTCCGGTGCCCTCGGGGCTCACGATGAAAACCAGCGCCTGGGTGTGTGTCTGCGTCGTGCGTGTTTTATATCAGGGGTTTCCCAGCAGTTCACCCAAAGTAGTAAATGACATCCAAGACTACAGCAGTCACGTGTCACCAGTTGTTTTTAGCTCCCGTGTTTTAAGGGAAGCTAGTTCACGTCCAAACCTCCTAAGTGTATGTGTCTAACAGATGACTCTATAAAGCATAGCCACATCAGATTTCGTGAAATGAATTCCTTCTAATTCCTAGTCCATACTTAGCTTTTCACAATTGTGTCACGTCCTTTCACAACTGGGTTGTGGCGTCTAGGGCCAAACCAAGGTCCACCTGTTGAGCCTGGAGTGTGTGTTTACCTTTCTTAGTTGAGAGCTTTAAAATGAGCTAACCCCCCAAGTCTAGATGCCATGAGGCAGCCTGGCTGGGCGCACAGTCACCTGGTAATTGATGCCCTTTGGTTTACGATGGCATCAGAAAATGTTTGCTGTCACCTGCCACCTGCTTGGATGGGCAGAGAGGCCTTGACTGGGGCAGGGGCGTGGCGGGAGTGTGACAAAGCATAAGCCTGCCTTTCACCCACTAATAATTTATGGACACACGAAAACCAGATGTTCTGATCCTTTGGAACCGGAACTAGTGAAGACGCCAGCGCAAGCATCTCAGGATAACCTCTCCTCTTTGGCCTCGTAGTGGAGGGCCTCGGGTACCACGCCAAGGAATTTGAGATCTCGAAAACTCTGGGGAATAATTGGTGTGAAACCGTGATGCTCCTCCCACCTGATTCTTCCCCTTTTCCTCAGATCCTGTCCCCAAATGCCACTCTTCCAGTGCTGTCTCCCTGGATTTCACAGCCTGGCAAACACTGCTGTTGTGTTTGAGTCCCCACTGCCCGTGGCTTGTGCCTTTTGCAGACAGGTCTGATGTGCGACTTGATGCTGCTTTGGTGTGAGTCTGAACTCCGTCACTAGGCTGCAGGGTTCTCAGGGGAAGTTCTGTGCCCCACGGGGTCTGGTTTTGAATGCATTCAAGGCCTCAATAATCTCTTCCTTTTCACATGTTGAGACGCTCATGAGAGGCGGTTTGGTAGAGGATGGTAGAGTTAGACTGTGTGGTCTGGTAGCGTGGCTCTGCCACTTATTAACAACGTGACTTTGAGCAAGTTACTTTTCTGAGGCTGTGTCATCACATGTAAAATGGGATTTAATAGTGTTTATATCATTGGCTTGTTTTGAAGATGAAGATTAATACATACAGAACACTTAGAATCAGAGGTAAACCTAAGTAAGAAAAATTGTCTTGTGCCCATTTGCTTATAGGCTGTCTCCACGTCTCTGTTCATTGTCTTTATTCATTTAAATTCCTGGCTTCACTAGTGGGGTTCCCCAATTTCCTCAGTCACCTGTGTGGACTGCCCGTCAGCCCTTTTTCAAGATCTCACCTCTCCCAATCTTCCTGTTTGGCATTTACCATCTTCTCTTCCTCCATCAATTCCTGCGGAACTGGAAACTTATCTTTTTTTTTTTTAAACTTGTCTTTATTGCAACCTTCATACGGTTTATTTTCTTTCTGCTCATGAAGAGTCACAAAGAGCTGGACTTTGCCATTTGTTTCAGTTTTACTCAATTTTTCTTCTTCCTTATTTTTATTTTTATTTTTTTGCAAGGTCGGGGGAAAACCCTCACATGGTTCCGTTTTAGCTTCTGCTCTTCTAGTAAAGAATAGCTAGGTAAATTCCCTCCCTGGCTAATTTTTTACCTGACTCTAAACCAGTCAACCACAGTTCATACTTTTATTTTATTTTCATTGCTTTAAAACGTTTTCTCCATTTCTGAGTGTTAATCGCAGTCGGCATTGTTACTCACTCATTTTATAGGTCAACAAGTTATTTCAGAACCTTCCGTGTGCTTCGGCTGACACACCCTCCTCCCTGTTATCACATACTGAGCCAAAGCTGTGTCAGGGTGAGCGCTGTAACATTTCAGTCCTTGCCTGTGTTTTTGAGGTGGCTCACTTATGTTAGCTCTGGATTTAGCTAATGCTATGAAGGGAACGAGATCTTTATCTCATTTCATGGTTCGGGCACCAAAATGCTGAGTCATAGGGCATCTGAGGGCTGCTCTCACAGGCCAATGATTTAAAAGTTCAAGGCTGGAGGGACTTGAGATTTCTGCTGATCGTTGGGCTTATGTTTTTGTTCGATTTTTTTTTTTTAATTGGTGTACTTGTGTAATGCTGTGAGGTCGAGGTGGGGAGGAGATGGATGAGGAGTAGGGAGGGAGTGTGTGAATGCAGTATTTTTATGGACCTTCATACTGTTCACAACTAACTAAATCTGTTATGTGGACAGCCTTGTGTCTGTGCTTCCGGCAGGCGGTCATCCCTTTGTACCATGTAACTTAGTTTTGGGTGTCCAGAGCAGGTGGTACCATTTAAAGTATTTTTCAGGGTTTACAGAAGCAGGTGCTAATGGTTCTTGTCCTGAGAGCATTACTACCGTAGAATTGATGAGTGCTGGCATGCTGGGAAGAAAAAATTGTGGGGTTCAGATCACTGGATAATCTCTAAATTCCTTGCAGTTCCTAAACTCAATGGTTCAGTGATGGGGCAGCATGGTTGTATACGGCGCATACACACACGTGCAAGTGTGTACAGACATAATGTACACACATGTACAGGTATACACATATGGCATATACATATATACGCACATATATCCATGTATATGCATATGCATACATATGGTGTATATGTGTGTGTACACATGTGCATATGGTTGTATGTGATGTATACATGTATGTGTGTATGCATATGTCCATGTGTATACATATGCATACACGTATGGTGTATATGCTTGCATAGGGTGTATAGCCCCACTGCTAACCTGTCAGACCCCGGCCATGTCAAACACTTTCGTGTCACTTGGCTCATTGCAGAGGTTCAGTTTGCTTATACATGGCAATGGTACAGGAAGCAGAGACACTGGCTGGAGAAGTGCAGCTATCTAAGCATTTGGGAAAGAATAGTCGAGAATATATGTCATGCATTCATTAGTTTGATAAGTCACGGACCCATTATGTGTCAGGCACTGTGCAGGGCCAGGGATATTGTCATAAACAAAACAGCTCTCTGCCCTCACAGGCCCTGCATCCGAGGGGAAGGTGGCCAGTAAACAAACAAGAAAATATACATCAGGTGGCAGTGTGTGCTCTGGAGAGAAAGAAGAGGGATGAGGAACCCCGCGGTTGGGTACCACTTTTATTTAGGGTGTTTGGGGAAGGCTTCGTCGATGAGATGCCATTTCAGCCTCATTCTAAAGGAAGTGAGGAAGTTAGCCAGCCATGAGGCTATTTGGGAGGACTTCCGGCGGCCAGCGGGCCTGGCTTATGACAGGAAGGAGGCCGGTAAGGCCGGGGAACCGCGAGTTAGGGAAGCAGTGGCAGGAGAGGCTGTGGGTCACCCAGGCAGGCCACTGTGAAGAGTGACATGGGGCTTTTGAGCAGGGCAGAGACATCAACGGAGTTGCATTTTCAGGATGTCGTTCTGGTAGCTGCGTTGAGACATTGCCATAAAACCCAGGCGAGAGATGACTAGGGCTGAGAGAGTCGAGGTGGCCTAGGGGAGGAATGGTGGGACTTTGCATAGAGCGTGAACTTGGTGGTGACAGAAATAATTGTCAGGTGGAGATGGGAGTGGTGCAAAAACAAAAGCGTTCACGACAGATGAGACATACTCGTCAGACATCCGAGGAGAAGCGTCCTGTAAGCAGCTGAGCTTGTAAAGACGGAGTTGGCAGGAAGGCAGTCCCAGCTGGATGTGTCAGTTTTGGAGTCCCTTACCACACTGCAGGTATGCAGGGCGAAAAGGCTGGGTGAACCCACCGAAGAGAGTCGGTTTGACAACTGCAGGTTAGGGCCCTTGGGGGGGCCTTTTAAAAATACCTCTGCGGGGCCTTCCCTCCCAGAGGGCCTGGCCCCTTCGATCAGGAGTGGGGTTGGGCGTTGTGGTTTGAAAGCAGTCTAGGGTGATTCTGTGTTTGAACACTTAGGAGTCTTTACGCATTGAAAAAATGCTGTAGACAGTGCTTCGAGGAACAGCCTTGTAGTCTGTAGTCTATTTTTTTTTCTGTATTTTTTTAGTTGCTTCCATAGGATCCATTTCTGGAATATTGTTAGTATTTTTACATTGTCGATGTCACACGTGAGGAACACATGATTTTGTTCTGGTACATGATCCTTAACATGTCCTAAAGTCATGAATTTACTTAGCAAAATATTACGCCTTAAGGGTTAGAACAATGGTTGTTAAACAATCGATACCATAGAATAGGAAAGTCATCTACAATGGGAATGTAGTGACATTTAAGGGTCAAGTCTTGCCCTTAGACATAGTACTAAGAGGTCTCAACGTCGTTCAATCAGAAAAAGGAAATCAAGGCCAAGAAAGAAAAAAGACTGAAGTCTCTCTCAGAGACTTTCATCGCTTCAAAACACATCACGGTATCGAAGACTCAACATGCAGGTGAATAAGGGCGAAGGGAACCCAGTAGGAAGCTCAGGGGCGGGGGTCTAGGGGAGAGAGAGAGAGAGGTGACAGCGCCGACTAGGATGGCCGCGGTGAAGGGACAGAGCGATGGGGTACAGCCTGGGGAGAGTGGGGGAGCCTCATTTCTGTGTCCAGGTATTTTTTCCCTCCTCCGTTCCTAAAATCATTAACCTACTCTGCCGTCACCGGACGACACCACCTGCCACCCCACCTGTGTCGTCGGTTTATTGATCCCTAGAGTCACCACCCCTCATTACTCGAAACTCTGAGCTTGTGTCACACACGCTCTCCAACTCCGCTACCATCTTAGTTCTTGGCTCGCAGTGTGTGTGAGTGACCCTTCCAACACGTCCAGTGACCTTGTCCTCCTCTTCCCGTGGCGCCGCTCACTCCCACGGTGTCCCGACTTGGCATTGCCAGGCTGTCCTTGACCCCGTCCACTGGCTTCCGCTTACCTCTCCACGCCCCCCAGTACTCCGACGCCAGCCATCGTTCCGCTGACACCGGGAGTGGATTGAGCAAAGTGGAGACTATGAGTGAGAATGGGGGTGTGCGGGGAGAGAGGACGTCTAAGAGTGGGGTGTTAGTGAGAACGGGGTGGTGCTACCCATAGATGTGGATCCTGGGCCCCTAGGACGTGCCCGTGGACTTGATGCGGGTGTTGGAAAGAGAAATAACACGATGACTTGTAGAGTTTTGATCCGAGGTGCTCAGCTGGTGGTGGAGTCATCGTTTACAGCGATGACAAGGACTAAGGAGCAGATCTGGCGGTTGTATGAATCACGAATCCCATCTGGGCAGGGTGACATTTGAAATCCCAGTGTCTTACCCAGAGACGCCCACTAGGAAATCAGACGTAATCACTGGGAGCGGGGAGGAGGTCAGGGCTGGGCTGGGAATCTAGCAGCCGTTACGGGGACGTTCAAAGCGGGGGACAGCTCGCGGTCACCTTCAGACCCAGGGGTAGAGAGGAAAAGCAGCCACAGTCCGGGAGGCTGCGGGCTTCCATCCGAACAGGAAGACGGAGGGAGAGGCGATGGGAATTTTGACAGACGGTGGATTTCAGAAGGCACAGAATTTCAGGCTTATGCTCATGTTAGACCCCGTTCCCAGGAATTTAAACATCTGGTACTTTGGAGCCGTCTCAAATCTGGGGTGATCTGGCTGCATGAACCCTAGGAAAACGTATTACAGGATTGTATGTTAAAAGAGACCAGCTGTTTTTCCAATTCTAGCCTCATCAAGAGTCCGAATGCTTTCTCTCTAGATTTCTGAATCCGAAGGACTGGCCGGTGTCTTAGATGAAACAGGAGAAAAGGAACTTGATTGTGACCTACCCTAGAAACATTTCACGGAATGACTTTCAGAAGCATTTTATTTTTCAGTTTTATCTACCTCAAATGGACTGTTTTTTACAACGATGAGTCGATGAATATAGACAGCTTGCTTATAAGGAATTAAGGTTGCAAATTTTATTAATTTATGTAATTCAAAAGGCTAAACTATATAGAAATTATACAAAGAAACCTGGCTTCCACACCACCCCCCTCCGCCCGCCCCCCATCTTTACTTCATCCCCATCCCCTACATTTCTTACTTATCCTTTTTTTTTTTTTTACATAGGTCAAGCAAATACCAATTTACATTCTTATCTCCGGTTTTTGTTAATCTAAAAAGTAGGCTATACCAAAGTAGGGAGGAGGCAAGAGAATTAAAATGCTAATGAAGCCACATTCAGAGACTGCAGTGAGCTGATCAGCCCTGCAGCCCGGCCCAGGACACAGGCACAGGAATGTTTCCGCTGGGATGCTGACACCCGCTCCCCTGAGGCTAACACCGAGGGGAACCTGCGGATGAGAGGCTGGGAGCTGCCCGCTGGCCTTTCACTCTGCATATTCTCACCTTTTCCAAAGCTACATACTCTTCCCCTTCCTCACTGTATGTCCATATCAAAGGAAACGGGAACTAAAGAATGACACCAATTGAAGTCCCTGACCAGGGGCTCAGGGTCCCTCCCGGTGCCTCTGCTTGTCCCTCGCTGTCCCTCTCTGCCTCCCACACTCTGGAGTGTCACCGCTTTTCAGATAAAGTTTCCTTCTGACTCTAACTTTGTCGTGTGTGTTGAATTCTTTCTACTTTCTCTGCCAAAGGACCCTCTTCTCCGCAGGCCTTGGTCCCCGCACCTGCTCGGGGCTCTTGGCCCTGTCCTGCGTCAGCACTGTCCTCACTGCTCTGCTCTGCCCTGGTCATCTAACGAGTCCCGAAAATCCTCACCGGTACACAGGCTTCCCTCATCCCTTCTCAAAGCAGCATGAGGATGTACCATGTCCCATGGGTCACTCACTTCTTTACTGATGAGCACTGACCTGTTGCCTGGTGCTTGAGGTAGTATCTATGCCAGAGATGAAAACACATTAGAAGTTATTTATTCCCCAATGTTTAACGGGATCGAACTCTTCAGTGGCATTCTCCAAATGACTTTTCGTCATTTAATTTTTAAAGGAATTTGCTTAAATAATAATAATAATAATAATAATAATAATAATAAAATGTCATCTATGGCCATGCCACCCTGAATGAGCCCGATCCCGTCTGATCTCGGAAGCTAAGCAGGGTCCGGCCTGTGGTTAGTCCTTGGATGGGAGACCCCCTAGGAAGACCGGGTGCTGTAGGCGCAAAAAATAAATAAATAAATAAATAAATAAAATTGTAAACTGACAAGGTCCTTGCAATCTGTGAGGTCAACCAAGGGTTGCCTTGCCTAAAAAAAAATAACTAAAAATAAATAAAGTCAATTTACTTTGGAACAGAGGGCACTACTTTGAAGCATCCTGGAATTACCGGGCTCCCTGGGGACTGTCAAGGCCAAGTGCACTCAGCATCAGCATCTGCCATGTACCTTTTCAACACGAAGTCACTAGCTTTCTCCTGGGATTCGGGGCAAGTACCTCGAAGCGGTAAGAACAGGAGCTTTGAACTACGGTTTCCAGGTCAGTGTAACGGAGACGTGACGTAGTGGCGGCTCAGCTGTGAACTTGGCGAGCAGATTGTCCCCGCTAACGAGACAAGCCGCTCAGGCCCAGCCGGAGAAACGCACAGAACCGGCGATGGAGGCCCTCTGCTCTTCTGCGAGGGGCCACCGCAAAGTCCTCCCTAGGGGGGATCCGGATGAGAGGCAGAGGACACTCGCTGAAGTGATTATAGCTCAACTCCTTGTCTCCTGGAAAGAGGATCTTATTCTGGGATTTTCTTTCAGTGAACCAAAGATAAGCCACTTCAGTCCCTCCTTCCCGACAGATGATGAGAGTCCTGAATTAATAGCCCTCCTTATCTGGAGCCCTCCGATCAATGGTGGCCCGAGGGAGGTGCCACCCCTCTCCACTCCTGCAAGGACTTCTGAAGCCTTCTGTCCTCTCTGCTCCGCAGGATCCATGAAGTTCTCCTCCTTAGTCGTGGCCGCTCCCCTAAAGGTCGCTCTGGGGAACGCCACCCATCCTGGCCGCTCTCCTGTGCTGAGGCGGTCACCGGTAGCGGTGACGAGTGCTCGCTCACGCCAGCTCCTGGAAGGTGGGCATGGCCTCTCTCCTCAGAGACCCTGCCCCACAAAGACGCCTCAGCACCGCCTGTGTGTCCCCGCAGCTGGAGTCCGGGATTGGACGTAGGTTGACACATGGGTGTGGTTTACCTCGAACAGGATGGATTCTGTTGCTTCCATTGCTTTCCGGAGGGAGGTGGGAGATAAACAATAGCACCGTCGATCGAGGGGGAAGGGTGCCGTCTGTGGGCTCGTGCCCAGATCGGGGCCCACGGTGCTGATGGCCTGCTGCGCAGCAAGTCCCCTGGGTGTGGACGGAGTTTGGAGGTTCCGACCCGCTTTTCTGTAAGTTTCACGGCAGCGGGAGCCGCCCACGCCCTCTCTCTGTCTCTATCTCTCTGTCTCTCTGTCTCTGTCTCTCTGTCTCTCTCTTTCTCTCTCTGTCTCTCTGTCTCTGTCTCTCTGTCTCTGTCTCTCTCTCTCTCTCTCTCTCTTTCTCTCTCTCTCTCTCTCTCTCTCTCTCTCTCTCTCTCTCTCTCTCTCTCTCTCTCTGTCTCTCTCTGTCTCTGTCTCTGTCTCTCTCTCTCGCTCTCTCGCTTTATTTCCTCTAGTTTAGAAAGTGCTTTAAACATAGTGCTAAAGAAAAAAAGCATCCTGTGATAACTGGTTAAAGCACGGGAAGGGAGGCTTCCCACAAGGGAGGCCCGTTACAGTAGGTGTGGGGACCACTGGGATGACACCAGGGAGAGGGAGGGACTGGGCCCCACTCCGCATCCCGCCCGGCGGGTGGCGGGTGGCGGGTGGGGGTTTACAGCCAGGGAGCGGGGCGGGGTCAGTGGCTGGAAAATTCCTAAGAGGAAGCCACAGGGATGTGGAGAGACTGGCTAAACTGACCCAGTAGGATTCTTGCTGAAGGCAGGCCAGCTGAGCGGGACTCCCCCCTGGGGGTTGGAGGAGGGGTGGATGGAGGACCTGATTAGGTAGGAGGGTGATCTGACATGGAGGATGGGGGGTTTGGGTTAAACTGACGGGACTCTCGCTTACACTGGACGACACAGGGATGAGTATGGAAGTCCAGGAGTCAGCCTGATGGACAGCGCAGGGAGCCCGAGAAGGGCAGGGCAGGAGCAAGCAGCCGAATACGCGTGAACCTCTGTCAGACGAATCCCTGTGGGGATGGTCGTGTGTCCCCCATTTGCTCGCCTCACCGACGTCTGCGCGGTGACGTGTGTGTGCAGGCACCGTCCTAGGCTCTGGTCTCTTGGTGCTCGCCTGTGGATCGTATGTCTCAACTTGCAGTTGTCCCTTGCTCCTGAATAAACCCGTTTTGCTGGAGGAATGTTTGTTTGTTGGTTTAAGGCCGGGATGGGCATCTTCGGTGGCCCGGATGGGCATCTGGAGGAGACGCCTGGAGGACACCTGCAGCACCCTCTGAGTGGCCATGGTCTCCTTGCCCACCTGGCGCTTGAGGGTCAGTCTCTCTGTCGAGGGCCTGTGCGCGCTGTCTGTCTGTCTGCGTCCCGAAGCCCCCAGGCTCTGCTGGGCTCTGACTTCAGGCTTCTTCCTTTTCCGGTCAAGGCCTTGACCGTGAGTACGGGTCTGGCTCTTAGGCCAGGCCCCCCGGGGCTGGCCGCTCCCTGGGAGCTGGTGTTGGGCCTGCAGGCCGAGGAGCGCACCAGCGCCTCCCCCAGCAGAACCTGCCGTCGGTGGGAACGGGTGCTGGTGACCCAGGGGACCGGGAGCACCAGGGGGTCGGGGGTGGCAGTGCTGACCGTCGCCCGCCGGGCCTGGAGGGTCGCGGGGACTAGTGCGAGGGATGACGAGGCCGAGTCTTGTCACCTCCTCCCGCGGCGTCATCCGCCGGAGGCCTCTCCACTTACAAGACTGTAGGAGTGCGGCCAGCACGTGGCGTCGTAAGGTCACTCGGCAGCTGCCGGGGTGGCTTTGCCTCGCGCCCCCCAGTGCCGAGAGCTCCGAATGCTGGCCGCCGGCAGCTGTGAGGGCGTGATTCCAGAAGCAGCTTACCATAACCCGCGGCTGACGTCTTTACTACTTACTCCCAAAACGTGGGAAGTGGTGACTCCGGGCTGGTGACAGAAGCTGTGTACGAGGTTCCTTTTGCTGCATATCTTTAGTTATCTCTCTTTACGACACTTCAAGGAGAATCATGTCAAGCGAGAAGGCGTTCGATCGTCCCCATCAGGACTTGGAAGTTCGCTTGGCGGCGGGGAGACAGGCTGGCGGCAAGCGGGGCCTTACAGTTTGGACAGAGAGCGGGGTCTTCTTGAGGCTGCAGCGCAGCTGGGCGAGGAAGTCCCTTCTCAGGCCCCGCCCACTGCCACCAGGTGGCAAGGCGTGTCCCAAGTCCCCAGGAGTGCTCCTTCACCAGAATGCAGGAATCCAGATTTCCACGGGACATCACCCCGAGTTCTTTGAGTTCTGAGGGACCCACCCAGATGAACCTGGGTGCCAGCCTTGGCCTGCGAGTCCCCCGGTTCGACATCTGTCGTAGACTTTCAGGTTCGAACCCCTTTCTTTATGAAAATGAGACAGCGAGGGCAGCGCTTGCTGAAGCCGTACAGACAGCGAGGAAATTATTTTTAATCCAGGAAAGAGACAAAATGAAACTTCGTCCAAATGGTGGCCATACTGGCACTTTGCAGAATATAAGAAGAGAGAGAAAATTTGCCCCAAAGGAATGTGCCTGTGGAGCGGACTATTTTCAAGGACAGGATATGACCAAGAAGTGCTGTAGGAGCCTTTGGGAGATCTGAACCGTCTCCAGCCGCGTGGTGAGTGCACAGGAGATGGCTCTTCTGAGAAAGTTTTTCTCCGTGACTTCCATCTGAGGAAAAACGCCCGCTCACATCTTGGCGCGTTAGCGACTGTGGCAGGACCCACGGATCACTCCTCGGGGTTGCAGGGACCTCACTGTCATTACCTCGCCCGGCCTCAGGCCTCGAGCGTCCTCTGGCCAAACGGAGGGGCACGGCAGCCGTCAAGCTCTTGTCAGCGTGGTCACTGCAAAGCCTTACGAATGGGGTCTATCTAATATGGCTAGGAACAGGTGCTGGCCGCGGTTATGGGGCGATGGGGCCCCGAGATCGTTTTGTTGAGGGAACGTGACGCCACGTCGTCTTCATGGCCCCCCCCCAACCCTTGCTCAGGAAGTGGGGGGAAATTGTCCCCAAGTGTCTTATGGCTGTGACAGGTGCCATCAACTGTGGAGCAGAGTGGGAACGCAGTGCCATCCCAGGAGGTAAATCGGGGTGACGGCCTAATGGGGGGCGGCCTTCTGGCTGCGCGTGGAAAGGTAGGGGCCAGCCAGCCCCTCTCCAGCGCCCACCACGCTGCCTCCTCCTGGGGGGCCTGGTGCCAGCGGTAGCTGCTTTCTGGGGGGAGGCTCGTCCCCTCTCTAAGGCTGGTGCTGTGGCCACCTTCTCCTGCAGGGTGTGGGAACGCGGGGGACGGGGACGTCTGAGCCAGGCCCTGAGCACAGGCACGGCGCTCCTGGTTTCACCCTCTCGCACCCCAGGTTTGCATGGCCGCCCTCTGTGTGGACCCCGGGGGGATTTGAAGCCAGCGGGGGGTGGGGGAGAGGTGGGGGTGTGGGGGTGTGGGGGGGACTGCCCAGCCCCACCCTGCCCCAGCTCCGCCCACATAGCCCGCCCCCAGCCCACCCCACCCCGTGCCCCAGTGGGCTCCTTGCACAGCTAGTGCACTGGGAGGGGTGCCAGATGCAGCCAATAAAAACACAGGGCGTCAGTCAAATTCAAATTTCATATAAATAACAGAAAAAAGTTGTGGTTTAGTTTAAGGATGTACAATTCGGTATTCGGGACATACTTACCCTACCTTTTTTTTTTTAATCTGAAATCAGAATTGAACCGGGCCGTCCAGGTTTCGCCTGGCACCCAACACCCACTCTGGGGAACGCCCCTGGGCACCCACGGGCCCTGGCCCGCCAGCACGCCTTCTGGTTTATTAAATTAATTCTCTGATCTTCAGACGCGGCCAGAGCTCCCGCTGTGAAGGGAGCCCCGTGCGGTGTCTCTGGGGAGAGACACCTGACAGGGTCCCCCCACGGAGCAGCTCGCGGTCAGCAGACGGGGGACCTGGCGGTTAGCAGTGCTGTTACAAAGTGGGAAGTGCCAAGGACCACCTGTGGCACCTGGTGGGTGTGGCCGGGCTGAAGGCTCTGGGACGAGCGGGCCCAGGAGGGGGACGTTGGGGAGGGCTCACGCGGGGCGGTCAGGGGGTCCGTGGGCGCGGAGGTGGCGGGGCTCAGGTCCCCGCGGGAGGTCCCCACGCGAGGTCCCCACGCGAGGTCCCCACGCGAAAGCCGGAGCGGTCACGGCGGGTCCAGCTCCGGCCGCCAGAGGGCGCGCTGGCCCGCGAAACGCTCTGCGCGGCCGGGGGCGCCGCAGCCGCTGGTCGCTGGGACGGAGGGGCCCGTGGTCCCGGGGGTCGCCGGGGCAGAGGGGACCCTTCTCCAGCCAAAGAGGGGTGCACAGCGCGTGAGGACGCGGACGGGTGCGCCCCGGTCCCTGTGCGGGGCACGGGAGGGGACGGGACGGGGGTGGGTGGGACAGGCGACCCCCCAGGTGTAACAGCGTCTCCTCTTTCGTCCTCTCCCCTGGCCTGGCCTTCTAGGGAGCCCGGGGCCCCCCTGTTCTCACTGTCAGGTGACGCGTGTCATTCACGATTCCACGACTGAGCCGAGCCGGCCCCGGCGGGGGGACAGTGTCGCCCGGCACGGCCCCCGAGGGGAGGCCAGCCGACCGGGGCTGGGCCCTTCCCTGCGGGTCTCAGGAGCTGTCCCAGGGGCCTGGTGGGCTGTGAGTGGCGGGTGAACCTCCCTGCACCCCCCCATTCTCCGTGAAGACTCTCCACCTGTAAGTGGCTGGCGGGAGTGTTTAGGGAGGGCTCAGGGGCAGGTGGGGTCGGCACTAGGCAGAGACAGAGCAGCCACACCAGGGACCCGAGCCCCACTGGAGCCATGCCAGGGACACCAGCAGAGGCAGGAGGGGGCCCCACACGCAGCCGTGCCCGAGGGGTCACCAACATCCTGCGGGGAAAATTCGGGGTGTCCCCTTGGCCAGGCGTGGGAGTCCCAGCCAGTGTAGCTCACATCCCAAAGAGCAGCGTGGGTGCAGCTGGCATGCGTGCAGCTGGCGTGGGGTCACCGCACGACCGTGGGGCAGGAGGAGGGCGCTGTGACCCGAGTCACAGCACGGACCCCGCAGAGGTTAAGAAGCGTGTCAGGGTCGCACAGTGAGTGTGCTACCGGGGATTTGAACTACATTCACCTGGATGGGATTTGTGCCCCCCAAACAGAGCTCCCGGCACCACCCACCCCCAGGCTGCCCTCGCTCCGTCCTTTCCAAGCCCGGGGTGTGTCCGTCCAGCCCCCTCTCTTCCTCTGCGAGCTGCCTGCGTCCCCCAGGGCTGTCCCCCACGGCCGTCTCCTTCGTGGGCCCGTGCAAGCCGGAGCTGTTTCCCAGCTTGTCACGAAGCCCCCCACCCAGCAGGCGGGAATGAGCCACCCCCCGTGCCCGGCCTGGGCCCGGGGACCCCGCCGCTGTCCGGGGGAAGCTCAGGTATTGGGAGAGGGGGCAGCTCTGCTCGGATGGAGCGGGTGGGGGGTGTGTGAGCAGGGGCTGCCCAGCCCCCCTGAGCTTCTCCAGTGACCGTGTCCTCCAGGGGCCTGGGGGGGGGCGTGGAGGGTTGGGGAGGAGGGGCGGCCCCTCGTGGGGCTCAGATCCACAGATACTCATGAGAAATGGGGGAGGGAGAGCGCGAGACATTTGTGGGCTCACCCACCTTGAAGTATCAAAGAGTCTATCCAGCCTCCTGGATGCCTCCGGGATGGGGAGTCGGGGGGTGCAGGTGCGTGGCTGCCGGCTATGCCGGAGGGACCGTGAATGCCAGGGCCCCTTCCCTCCGCCCTCAGCGAGGCCCCCGGAAAAACTAGCCAGCGCCGGCAGTGGAAAGGGGGTGCACGGAGGGCCTGCTTTGCATCATTTAGTCGTCGCCATCAGCAATTCAAGGCTGCCTGGCTTCCTTCATCTGAATGGCCGCTAGGGGACGCAGCTGCCACCGGAAAGCGGGTCTGGACTAGTGTCCCATTTGGCGGACCATGACACTGTGACCTGGGGAGGGGGTCCCGTCCTCTGCCTACCTGGGGTGTGTCCAGCAAGGGACCCCGGGAAAAGGGGGGCCGCAGACGAAACTGACAGCCGAGCCCTGCTCTGCACTCGGCCTTCCCACTGCGACGCGAGGCCGGGATCGGACCCCGAGTTTAAATTAAAGTCCAGCTGTGCAGGATGGGGGGCTGAGCCACGGGTGTGCTCTCCCTCAGGCAGTGCTGCCCGACGGCGGAGTGTGGCCAGCAGGTGGCCACCTTGTCCCATGTCATCAGCGCCAGGCAGGGGCTGGTCCAGGAGGGAACGCAGACAGGTGTGGGATTCAGGCGGGGTCAGGGGTCAGGGTGTGACCTCGGCGGGCCCGCTGGTTTCTTCTCGGGAGTGGAGGTGGTGTAGGGCGCAAACGCGTCCTCGCCCGGTGGCGGGGGGCCTGCCCGCTGTGGGGGGAGAGGGGGGCAGCACCGTGAGAGGTGGTCTGTGTGGGGACGGCCGGGGAGCGGGGTCCTGGGGGCCGGCCCCGGCAGCCCTGGTTCCCACGGAGCATCCGACCACGGGTTTGCCCGGCGTCTTCCCGGCCATGTGAGCGTTACGCGTTCGCTGACGTGTGTTAGGCTGTGACACCCGTGCTCTGTGTGCGCAGGTGACACGGCGTGGTCTGACTATCCGTAATTTCACTTGCTCCGTCCCTGGTGAGACGGGGGCACCCCCAGCACCCCAAGGTCAAGGGAGCCCCGGGGTCCCGGGCCTGGCCGTGTGGCTGCCCCACCCCCCTCCGGGGCTGCTCCGACGGACGGTCGTGCTATGCTCCGCAGCTCTCGCTCCGGAACTCGGGGTGCCCGGCCCCCGGGGGTCCCTGGGAGACACTGTGCCCCCGTCACGTCTCCTGGGTTCCTCGGGGCTTGTGCTACTCCTGGCCGTCGTCCCCAGCTCGGAGCGGGCGGTGGCCGTGTGTGCAGGCGTGTGGGGGGCTCCGGGGGGCTCCGAGCAGTTGGAGCCAGTGACACGGCGCCGTGGCCCCCCGGTGTCATCGCAGGCTTGGTTTATGTACCTGTCTGGGCGGCTGGGACATCCCCAGGGGAGGCCTGTGCAGCCCCCCCACCCCCACCCCGTCTGGGGGAGGTTCAGGAGCAGGGCTGGTCACGTTTGGCTCCCAGTTTCCTGCCAGCTCGAGGGTCCCCCCGAGTCTTCCCACGGCTCAGGCCTGCCGCCCCCTCATCCGAGTCGTCCCTCTCCTTCGGAAACGGTGTCCCAGTCCCGCTGACTCGCGTGCATGAGGCGTGGGCTCGTGTGACCCGCAGTTACCACCAGCACGCGCTCGCTTCTGCGCCACCTGGCGAGGGCTGGGGGTGCGGGGAGCAAGCTGCTTCCCCGGGGTCGAGGGGCGAGGAGGCCAGCGGCCACCAGCAGCGCTGGCCCCGCCTCTGGGCCCTGGCCGTTGGCCAAGGCCACGGCGCGGTCCACCCCAGCCTGCCGCTGACCCACGCCCTCAGGGAGGCCGCCTCACCGTCACTCATTGACAAACGTGGCAGTTTCATCGGAGAACCCGGTTTGGTGTTGGAGAATTTACTTAAATTCTCACTGTGTGTGGGACGTGGGGAGACAAAGGGCCGGGCCCTCAGGAAAGCCGAGGGGGACAGCGGGACAGGAAGGGTTTGGGGCAGAGCGTGTGTGCGTTTGCTGGTTTAGAAGTGACGGGGAGGACAGCCACAAGGCCCCCTCCTGGTGGGGAGGCGGCCACTTCTCCAGGGGCTGGCAGAGGAAAACGCACGGCCACCGACTGTCACCTCAAGACGGCAGGATGAGGACCACACGGCCTTCGGGCGCCGTCCTGCAGAAATGAGCCCACGGGTGGAGCTTCCGAAGCAACAGGCAGCACCCGCTCCCGGAGGCTGACCCCACGGGGTCACCTGAGGAGAGGATTCAGGACACAGTGATGCCCCGCAGGGCGAGACAGTGTCAGCCACAGCGGCTTCGAATTCAAAGGAAGAACGTGCTCACAGATGCCCCCGAAGACACGGTTGTATCTTTCGCACAGGGGGCCGTGGCCGCCAGCCAGCGACGGAAAACTGTCGTGGAAAGAAACACTTTTCTGAGCCGGTCTTTTGTCCATTTTGACTGAAGCCAAGCCAAGTGAACGAAGAATATTCTTTTTCTTTTTCCTTTTTCTGCACAGCAGAAGTATCTGTGCAGACAGGTCTCGGCTACACGCCCCATTTCGGGGTTTAGCGGGCTATGTGCACGACAGGCTTCTTTTCTCAGTGACAGTCCCCGCCCCGTCCTCCTCCAACGAGGCTCGACGAGCGACGTGAAAGGCTAGGACTGCGTTCCAGCATCTTCTGCCATCTGTGCGTGAGAGAGAATGGGTTTAGGGGGGTGTGTCTGCGGCCGAGAGGCTGACAGCCGCCAGGGGCTCGTGCCAGGGGCGACCAGCCGCTGGGTTCAAGACGGTGCGTGCGTGGCATGGCCTTTCCTGCCCACGAAGCGTCACGTCGGACGTCTGCCAACCACTTTCACCCCGGGGTGGCGCCGAGACGCCCCCGCCCTATTCTAGCTCTGTATTCGTTCTCGACGGCTGCATAACGGACCATCCCAGAGTTTTAAGACAACACCTGCTGTCGTGGGTTCCTCGGCTAGTGCCCAGGGGTGGCTCACCGGCTCTCACGAACTGCAGTCGCCTCAGGGCTCCACGTGGGGAGGGTCCCGTGCCACGTGCCCTCGTGCGACGCTGGCAGGATTCGGCTCTTCCCAGGTGGCTGGACTGAGGGCCGCTGTGCCCATGTTACCCGACGTCACCTGGAAACGCCCGGTTCTTGTCACACAGGCCTCGCCACAGAGCCTCTCAGAATGTGGCAAGTGGTGTCCTTCCTTGAGCACGACCGCGTGGACGGGACAGAAGCCAGTCTTTCTGCCACCTAATCTCAGGAGTGACATGTCACTGTGGCCGTGTTCTGTTCATTAGAAGGTCACTCGGTCCGGCTCACATGCGAGGGCGGGGACGACCCAAGGTCACGGACACCAGGAGGCAGGGCCGGCAGGCGGCATCTCGGGAGCCTCCTGCCACGAGCGTTATTCACGTCTTGGACTGAAAGCTGACGGCCGAGGAGGTGAGTGTGCCCGGCGATGGGTCACGGACGTGAGCCAGTGGCAGCGAGGTCGCCGTCTGCTGCTCGCACACAGCCTCCGAGCTAGAGTGTCTGAGACGCTACACGCAACAGGGAAGAAATAATGCAAGGGCGTAGAGAGGACCCCTCTGTGACTCGCGTGGCTGTGTTTTTGGTTCAAAGTTTGCGATTGCTTCTCTGATACGCCACTCGCTACCAAGTCAGCACCGGAAGAATAGGCTAAGATTTGAGGAGCACTGATTTCTGATAAAAAGTTCCTGCTAGCCATCAGTGGCTCCTCAAACACGTATGTTCCAATGAAATAACGGCTCAGTGGCCCGCAGGCACCTGATGTCACAGAATGTGACAAAGCTTGGACGGTGAGAGCCCTTTTAGGTAAAAGCTGTTTCTTGATCCTAAATGACACAAAAGTGAAACTGCTCGAACTTTCTGCACGGACCATGGGAACTGGTCTGCACGATGGTCAAACTCGGGCTTTTGCGTTTTGCTTTGTCCTGTGTACACCTGTCGTGACGGCGACTCATCCATCCGTACGAAGCCGTGGCCGTGACCTGTGCAGTCTGCACCCCAAAGGTCAGCGTGTTCCGAGGGCCGATGCAGCAGGCAGCATCCTGCAGGTACCCCAAGACTGGAGTCGTGTTTTTTTTCTTTTCACGGTTCATCTTCCCTTGAAGATGAATTTGAAAACTTAAAATGGTTTTAAGTGGAATAGCCAGAGGATGCATTTATGTTTATTGTCATAACTAGGACGGTTCACCTCGGAAACCACTGGGCAGGAACTACAAGGATTCCTGGCCACTTCTACACACTGTGGAGGTTGAGGAGGTGAGCAAGGGAATCAAACATGTTTTTATTTCTGGTTCAAGGGTCAAATTCTTAACTGGGAAGTGTCAAATCCGGGATTAGCTTGTGAAATTCCTACCTGGTCTGGAAGTTCATCTCTAAAAAGAAAAATCCGTTTTTTTAAAAAAAATTGTTTTACTCAAGACAGTACATACGAAAACATACACCCCAGTCATTCGTGTCTTGGGCTTTTATAGCCATTAAACCAATCACAGGCGTATATGAAACAGTTACTGAGGACAAGCAAATTCAGAATTTTGAATGTCATTCGTAGCGATCTATAAGACATGGACATCTGATTTTGCAGGGAGCTGAAAAAGATACCCCAGGTCAACCTGTCATGTATAATGGCTCCAAACTCGAATCATCCTCCAAACTCAAGAGCCACAGCACACAAACGTTTAATTTTTAGAGGACACATTCGTTTCCTGTAGACAGAAAAAAGATCGCAAAGCAGGACACGCTCCGTCTACTGTCGAGCTTGTGAACGGTCCACCCTCTTTGTTAGGAAGTCACAGTGATCGTCTTGCCAGGTGCGGAGGGGCCGAGAAATCATGGCGCCTGAACTACAGAACAGCCCAGTGTTCCACAGGGAAAGGAAAGATGCTCAGAAGAGAGTTATGATGAAATCAGTGACGTTTCAAAACGGAATGACGGACAAGCTCAGATGGAGCACCGGTGCTGCTGTCGAGGACGTCCCGCACTCTGAAGCTTGGAGCTGGCTGAAGCAGAGATGGTGGAACGCAGCGGGGAGCTCGTTCCGAGATGGGGGAGAGGCTGGGGTGGGGGTGGGGGGCTCGCTTCTTTCCTCTGGGCTTTGCTTGTCTCGTTAATAACGCTGGACCAGATCATCTTTCCTGGATCTTGAAAATAAAACCCGCGACACTCAAGGTTCCATCGGATCGGTCCGATGAGTCTGATGCAGGGCATGTGGAAATGAAGTGACGTGGGTGACACAGCAGATGTCGTCTTGTGGGACAGTGGGGCCTGTTGGGTTGAGAACGACGCCTGGACGCAGGCTCGGCTCGCCAGCTGGCTGGCACGTTCTGGGACAAAGGACATACCTGCCACCGCCGGCCAGCAGCAGGACGAGGGGACCGCTTGGAAGCAGACGCTGGTTCTCCCCACGCCTGCGAAACGTGATGGAGACAGTGACACGAGTCGAAGCTCATGGAGCCTTTTCCGCCTCTTCTGTGATGGGAAACGTGGAACATCGTTTGCTTTCTGTCACACTTTTAGGTTGCCCCCCGCCCCGCCCCCCAGGAACGGCACGCTTCATTCCTACGTTCGTCAGACGCCGGGGGCGGGGGGCAGGCTTCCTGCGGCGTGGGCACCTGGAGGGCGGCATCCTGTGCTCAATCCGGGATCCACCGTGTCGTAGGTGGATGGTGGCGATGACAGGTGACGATGGCCGGGCCATACGCAGCGCTGTGGCTCCTCGACGCTGTCCCCCACGCTCACTCCTCCTGGAACGTGTCCCCACCAGGCACCGCAGCCTCCGTGAAGGGTGTGACACTCCCCCGCGAGGCGGCTGGCTTCCGTCTTCCATCGCTGCAGCTTCTGGCTTTCACGTCGGTGGGAGATCTGTTCAAGTTTCTTGGTGGCCTCGAAGGGGAGAGGCATTGGGCACAGCGGTGAGCGTCATGCCAGGGGCAGTGCCTGACTGGTCATTGGCCTCCCCCCCTCCCTGGGGTGCGCTGCCGAGTGTCTGGCTGGGAGACGAGTGAGGCCGGACGCCCATCTCCAGGTCCCCGAGGGCGTCTGGGACGCGGCTGTCCGGGGCTGGCACGCTGCGGGCCACCTGGGGTGACTGTGCCCCGCGGACAGCCCGCTGGGCACCGTGTCCCAAGCTCCGTGGAGGAGACTTCACCAGGTCAAGACTCACCATTATGCCCTCACCCTGCATTTTGCCCCTTTTTAAAAGTCCTGCAAGAATGTCCTGTATAAAGACTCTCTCTTTCTTTAAGTTAAGAGAAAACTGGCCTCTAGCTGTTTGGGTTCCCTACTGCGAAAACCAGAAACGATTTCTCTGTTTCAGCAGCTGGAAAATTTAGGACCAGCTCTGTTTCCCGAGCTGTACTTGCTGAACTGCCTGAGGTCACATAATTCCGCACTGCTTCAATGTTCAATGCGTTTTGTGAAGGCCGTGTTTTATGGGCCTCTTCGTGCCCTTTTATAAGAAAATGGAAGATACATTTCAAAAATTAAACAGTTGTAAGTGACTCTCGATAATGTGCTTCATACTGTGTCATCTCCTACCAGCTGTTAAAGAGATTTAGCAGCTGTTGTTACAGGATTTGGTACCTACAGGCTCGTTTTTCTTTCTTCGTAAAGAACGAGATCACTTCTTGTTACATCAGGCATTTATTACGCCCTTCGAACGCTGGCTGGCAGGCGACCTATCACCATCCCTACTCAACGCAGCTACGGCAAGGATTTGGCTCCCTGATCTGCCTGTGAATCATTCGTTCACCAAGGACCACCCTTACTGAGTCTTTCTACCTCCCCAAGCTACATTTTTAAAACAAGAAATGACGCTGACTTAAAAAAAAAAACAACTAAATCATGAAAATACTGTGCACAGGGTTTCCTAACTTGGATATGATGTACTTGTTAAAAACAATGATATAAGAATCATTTTGAAGGGGAATGATATATCCATCATTTAAGGCCGGTTTCCACTCATCTGAGCAAACGCCGATGGGATGATACTTAAAAAGAATGAACGAAGTCCAGGGGAACTCAAAATTTCTCATTTCATTGCGAAGTTACTACAAAAAATACAGAAAACGAGACTGTATCTCGTCGGAACGGCACGTATCAGCTGTCGTTCGTAAAGGAATTCCTTTCCCGTGTGCATCTTAAGATCCGGAACCCCAGTGCCATAGATCACGTGATCGAAGCATCGTGGAACAAAGCGACTTTTAATAGGAGATCGGCGTGGTGACTTAGAGCAATAACTAGCACACGGTGAAAAAAAATTTATTGTAAGCCCAACGCAACAACGAAAGGAAACCAGAAGCTACGTACACATCGCCAAGGTCTTCCCAAGAAGCTGCCGCGGGCACCTTCAGCGGGGCCCCCGATGCGGACACCGGGAGAAAGCTGTCACGCGGTCCTTCATCGCGATTTAATAAAGTTCGTACAGTATCAAATCATATATCAAAAGTCTAAAAAAAACACAATGAGTTTGCATATCATGTTTATAAATTATTGTGTACGTACCCTAAAAAAAAAAAATAAGGTCAAAAGTGCAGTTTAAAAAAAAGCGGAAGTAGTTTTTCTCGGTAAAGAACTAGAAAAAGGCGTTGTCCGGGGAAGAAGCCATCTGATGGGCGGGCCTGGGCGGGGTTGTGGGGGGCGGGCGGCTTCCTGTGACTCTCGCGACCCTGGCGGCCACCCGCTGCGCGGAGAGCCAGGACAGTCGCCGCTCGAGGACCTTTTTGCAAACATAGCGGGAGACACATCCGGCGAGGAGAACCACGGGGGACCGGCGTGACCACGGGCCTCCCCCAGCTCGGACTCGGTGACTCCGCGCGCAGGAGGCGCCACCGGCCAACGGGCCCAGGTTTGGGACGCTTCAGAGCGTTTCCGGACGTCGTCATCTTTGTCACGTTTTGAGTCGAACTGGCCATGGTAGAGACATCCCAGCATTACGGGTTTTTCTAGCATAACAGAACTAAGACGACGGAGCCTGGAAGGCGGCGAAGCATGAGCTTCTCACGGGAAATACAGGCGAAGGGTTCGGTGACGAAAAGGCGACGGTGTCGAGACGGGCCGGGCCGCGGCGGGTGGACGGGCCGCGCTCTGGGTCTTCGCTGGCACCGACCGCCGTGATGGTGACACCCTGACCAATCCTAGAACGCACGCCCACGGTGGGCACACGCGTGGCGCCTGACCCACGTAGGTGAATGCAAGGAACGGCCAAAGGACGGCCTTACAGAACACACGAAATTCAGAGGGAAAAAAATGAAGGGGACGCAAAGGGCCATGTTATCTTCAAACTGATAGTGGGATGGAAAAGTTGACAGAGCCGAGTCTCAGTGGGGCGCAGGGTCCTGTCGCTGAAGGGCCAGGTCCCCCGGGCCTGGCTCACCCCACCTCCGCCTCCCGCCTCCTCAGAGGGTGCTTCCTTCCTCGGACACCGGGCGAGGCCGCTCGCCGGTGACACGGCGACACGGGGGTGGGCTCCTTGGTGGCTGCAACAGAAACCGCCCGCCGGAGGCCACACACCCTTGGTCACAGCAGGTGGTGGGGAGGTGCCAGCCCCGGCTGTGACAGGAGGAGGAGGGAGGGCTGGCTGCTGACGATGACGGCAGCGGTTTGCAGGGCAGGGGCGCTCTGTGGGCCGCAGGGCGTGCCAGGGTCCCCCCGGCGGGTGGCAGGGGCACTGTGCGGGCCGCGGGGCGTCGCCAGGGTCCCCCGGCAGGTGGCAGGGGCGCTGTGCGGGCCGCGGGGCGTCGCCAGGGTCCCCTGGCGGGTGGCAGGGGCGCTCTGCGGGCCGTGGGGCGTCGCCAGGGTCCCCCCGGCGGGCGGCCGTCAGAAGTCGATGGAGATGGAGGCCTGGGCGGGCTCGCCGCGGGCCCTGGCGTACAGCTCGCAGGGCGGCTCCTCCAGCACCCTCTCCTCCAGCGCGGGCTCGGGGCCCGTGGGCGCCGGCTTGAAGGTGAAGCTGCTCTTCCGGAAGGTGCTGTTGAACGTCTGCATGGGCTGCGGCGGGGCGAAGTCGTTCCGGAAGGGCAGGTCCACGGGGCCGGGCCCGGGGCCGGGGCCGCGGCTGGCCCGGCCCGGCTGGGCGCCGGCGGGCTGCGCGCCGCAGTGGTGGTCGTGCACGCAGCGGGAGCTGGCCGAGGCGCGGCGCAGCTGCTGGTAGCCGTCCAGCTCCTCCGACAGGTCGGCCAGGTCCGCGGACACCTCCTTGTCCCGCAGCGAGAAGAGCTCGTAGTGGGGCGGGTCGAACACCTCCTGGAAGCCCGTCTTGTTGAAGGCGCTCTTGCAAGCCACCACCTTTTTCCGCGGCTGCTTCACCTGCACCAGGACGGAGACGACGAGCAGGACCAGCACGACGCCCGAGGTGATGCCGATGACCGTGCCGTGCGTCTTCGTGATCTGCTCGAACAGCCCCGCCTTCTTCTTCTCTGGGGGGGAGA